>VVHJ01001903.1:0-32464 GCA_015107715.1 Tylochromis polylepis
TGCGTCTAAGCAGGGGTGCTCACACTTTTTCCGCAATTGAGCTACTTATAAAATGACCAAGTCAAAATGATCTACCGGTTAACTCGCTGACTAGCTTGTCAGTTTTACTACACTTCGCGCCGCTGTTTGCGCATGCGCAGCGACCTAAGCGTCAGAAAAAATCTGATGTCATCTGACTGGCTTCCCTGTCACTTGATTGATATACACTGTATATCAATCAAGTGACGGGATGGATGATAGGCTGGCATCTATTTTTTTAATGCCATGCGATCTACCAATACTACCTTTGCGATCGACTGGTCGATCGCGATCGACGTATTGAGCACCCCTGGTGTAGAGCTAGTGCTATTGCATCATCTGTGGATCTTTTTGGCCTGTAGGTGAACTGAAACGGTTCGAGTGTAGCAGGCACTGAAGATGTGATGTGAGCTTTGACTATATGCTCAAAGCACTTCATAACAATGGAAGTAAGTGCTCCTGGGTGACAGTCACTGAGACAGCTCACACTAGGTTTCTTCAGGACAGGGCTGATGGTGGTCCTCTTGAAGCATGAGGGGACTATCATCACTTTAACCAGCTGTCTTATCTAATTATAGGCCAATCTCCAATCTTACTTTTATCTCAATGTTACCGATGATACATAAACAGGGTATACCTTTAAGACCAATTGTGTGGATGATCAACTTGGTCACCTATAACATCTCAAAGTTTCTGGCTTTGGTCCTCAACCTGTTTGTAAGCAACTCCAAACACCACATCCAGAACACTTTGGATTTTGTTGAGAAGGTGAGAGATGTCATTATTGAGGCAGGTGAAACAATGGTCTCATATAATGTTTGATCTCTCTTCATTTGTGCTTCAGTTACTGAAGCAGTGGAGGTTGTTCGTAAGAGGTTATAGCAGGGGTCTCAAACTTAAATGAGCTGTGTGCCATGGCTGGCAATGTCATCTCATTGGAAGGCCACTTTACTATCTTTGACTATCTGGTGGGCATCTTTGCACAGCCTGCACCTGGGGTCTTGCCTGGTGTGGTAAACACCAGCCTCTTCTGGTCTTGCACTTGGAGCGATGATTAGTGCTTCTGTTCTGTCTTTCAGTCAAACTTTGTCCAGCTATTGGAAGGACTTCTCAATATAAACCATGTCTTCAAGTGGCTGATATCGAGGGTTCATCCTACAAGGGTTTGTCCTTCCATGATGCTTCCTGCTCCACCTCCTCCTCCTGAGGTTTCTGCTGCTTGAGCTATTTACTAAGCCCCTCATCACTTGGGTTTATCTTTCTGATGTACTGATGGATTTTTGTACTTACGCCATGTATAATGGCTCCAACGGGTGACTTTCTACTTTCTCTTTCACATGACTGTAATCTCCCATGAGTAAAACAGCGTCATAAAGCCATAGCATGAGAGGCATTTGGTAAGGTGACGAGGGAGCACTGGATAGAGGGGTAAACTCTATATGTTTCCAGCTCATGAAGAGAGAGGCTGCACGCTATACGCGGAAGCAAAGAGCATCTAAGTAAAACTAGATACCCATGATTCTAAACTCGTAAGAAACTAAACATGTGGTTGTGAAATACTGCAGTCTAAGCAGACATTGCGGCACCAGAGAGGAGGAAGCCCAACTCTTAAGAAGTCCTCACTGATGAATGGATTAATCACAGGTGCATTGCTCCATGGGTGATAAGAATTTCCACAGCCTCTTTGACAAAAGAATGCTCTCCACAGAGTGGAGATAATCAAATAGTACACAAAAACTCACAATCAGAACAGTGTTTATAATACACTGCTCAAAAAAATAAAGGAAACACTTAAACAACACAATGTAACTCCAAGTCAATCACACTTCTGTGAAATCAAACTGTCCACTTAGGAAGCAACACTGATTGACAATCAATTTCACATGCTGTTGTGCAACACATGGCATTTGGTTGTTTAGGTAGAGAGAAACATGTGGGAGTGATGGCAGGAGAGAGCGGTCTCCATAGCGAGTTTTAAGATGTGAGAGATTTGTGACATTAAGTGTGTCTGCAGTGTATAGTTAGTTTGTATATGTAGTTTGTTTGTTTGTTTGATTGTTTTGTGTGTCAAGACGGTGAGGTGAATGTCACAGATGCTGGCTAAAAAGCCAACAAAGGCATACTGAAATGTAAATGCTGTCTCCAGGTGTACAACAGGAGGAGTGATACACCACCTGTCTTGTGGTGGACAGGAACTATTTTGATGAGTGGCACAAATTATTTGTGTGACACATGATTCTTCTGTAAATTACTGTATAAAAACCACCTGAGGAATTGCTTGCATTTTTATGTATATAGTTGTATATAATGAAAGATGATGAGCAGGCAATTAATTTTCTGCTGTTCTAATTATTGCAACAAGAACACAACAGTGTTGTTTGGATGTTGATAGTGAGGGTGTTAGACACAGTTCTTACAGTACTGGTTAACGTAAGATACATACATTGTGAGGACTGTGTGTGTTTTGGATGTATAAGTCTGTTGAAAGATGGGCTCCCAAGTCTACATGTAACACAGTCCCTGCAGTGCATGAAACTGTCAAGTACATTATTATGAGGACTGTGTGTGGAGACTGCCGAGTGTAATGTTGGTTTACACTAGAGAATTAATTTTCTTTCAATATTACTGCATTACATTTGTCTCATTTATGTCACTAACCAGTGTAGCTACATAACTATATCATAAAGTCTCAATGTATCTGTCTTGAATGGATGTTAATTTCCTTTTGTGTTTGCTTCCACAAGGTTTCAGGCTACACTGATCTTCATCAAGCTGATACACCCATGGCATCATCCTCCCTCAAAGATGACAAGCAGATGAGTAATTTTCTGCTGTTGTGATTATTGCAACAAGAACACAACAGTGTTGTTTGGATGTTGATAGTGAGGGTGTTAGACACAGTTCTTACAATGCTGGTTAATGTAAGATACACACATTGTGAGGACTGTGTGTTTTTTGAATGTGTAAGTCTATTGAAAGATGGGCTCTTCTTAAAATAAACAATTACAAAATGTTTTCCTGAGGTTTGCCAAGGTTTTAAATCAACAGCTAGGTGACTTGATTTGCACTTAACTCAGACTTCAACTCAACGTAAATGAGGAGCGGTTATACAGATGTTCTTTTCCTCAAAAAGTAATGTCAATCTATCAGAAAACATGCTTAAACAATGAATGGGAAACCCTGAAATGTTGGCTCTTACCGTATATATTCATACCACAAGGGCTGCAGTTTAGCAAATGAGTCAAGTTTCTGCATGACATGGAACCATTTAAAATTCATGGTACAAACTTAATGAACTTTATTTTTTCAACAGAACTGCAAACATGATGTAGTGTATTCGTCAGAGACTAGGTTGAAAAAAATGTGCCTTTTGTAATGCACACTTTTCTGCTTTGAAATTGGTTTGCGTGAAATGTAAAAGTCAGTATTTTTGTCCTTTCATTTTAGATGATTGTCTGTCAAGATATTACTCTATTAACAAGAGGAAGTTATTACCTGTAATATTTAATATTTGATGTTTTCATCAAATGAGAGAGAGGTTCTGCATGAGTCTTGTTATGCTCGGTACAGATTGTTTTGACTTTCAGAGGAATGCAGACAAATGTGTGCCTTCCATCACTGGATCTTGAATGCGTCCTCAAAGCATCCTGGGTATCTTTAGAGCTTTAGTTAATGCTGGTTGCATGATGTCTGATCACCCAGAACTTGTCATAATGCCAGATCTGAACTGGGTTACTGTCACAGTACAAAATCACATGAGAATAAGAGTGGGGGAAATGAAGAATAATTTGCTTGACAAGCTAAGTGAAAGGATCAGAGGACAAAGCTGACGTAATGGGTTGAACATGGATTCTGCATGATTGAAAGTGGAAAAAAAAAACATAAATGAGGATATGTTGAAACTGGATGGAAACGAATGTCAGTTACTGTTTGTCTATAGTTGTGTGGCTAAGAACCTAAATGCCATAGTTGTTTTGTATTTGGGTGTCCTGTGGCTTTCACATAGAAGTTTTATCTTTAATAGTTTTCTTTGAGTTAATTTTTTTGGGGAGGGGAAAAAAAATGAGCTAGATATGCTGATCAGAATGTAGCATTTAAGATACTGTATTCATCTAACATGGCAAAAAGACAAAGCCCAGTGTAAACCTAAAGCCCCACAGCTATTTAAACCCAGTTAAAAAATGCTGTGGTTAAGTACCTGGAGTTCTTTTCGATATGTGTACCATGAAAGGGGTCTGATGTTTACGTCCCTATTGTTCTTAAAGAGTAACTTTATAATAACTTTATAATTAACATATCAAAAGTAAATTGAGCTTATTTTCTCTCCTCCTTTTAGCATTTCCTGAAAATGGTGCTGAAAGGGAGAATCCTCGAAGGAAACAAATGTCCATGGTCTCCCACAGAGATTGCAGCAGTGATGAGACATTTCTGTGGGCACATTGCTAATGGGAAAGTAGCCACTGTGATTGAAATCAAACAGTGTAAAAATGCTGAACGTCCTGTATTAGACAGTTTCTCTGTTCAAAATGTAAGACACTTCGTCAGGAATCGTGGTTCAACGCTAAAAAAGAGGAGCAGTTGCTAAATAATCAGGTTAAAAAAAATTCTATACACACATCTGGGACATATACGTTTGCAAAAGTTATTTAGATTGCAGCACTTGTTTGAAATAAACTTGGCCTTTCACCAACAGGCTGGCTGTGATATTTTTTTCGTCTCCAAAGACCATACTTAAAAGGAACATGATATCCCTGTACTACTTTGACTTAAGCATTGGACATTTCATAAATAGTATAGGGAATTGTGTCAACTTGTGAAAAAGGAGAGTATATGTCTCCTTTTAATATGGCTCTATTAGATCCTTGAATTCACATTTTAAATATGTGATGGCTCCAGTACAAAAAATACTATACTGTATGTTTAGCATTAGTTAAGAATAAGGTTTGTCTTTGCAAATTGCATTGTGCTGGTTCTCAAATTCAGGTCTTTGTGTTTTGTGATGTTCGATTTTTGTCATAAGACCACAGACTTCGTTAGCTATTAATTTTAATACGCAGTGTTTCTGTTGT
This sequence comes from Tylochromis polylepis, assembly GCA_015107715.1. Lineage (NCBI taxonomy): Eukaryota > Metazoa > Chordata > Actinopteri > Cichliformes > Cichlidae > Tylochromis > Tylochromis polylepis. The sequence goes on from VVHJ01001903.1 coordinate 5,088, forward strand.
AGTGTTTGAGTTTAGCCATGTCCCACTTATTCATTTTTGGCCCTATAATATACTTTGGTGACAGGTTTGTGTGTAGTATAGCCAGTGTCCTTACAAATCCTGTTGGGCTTTAAAATGTCTAATTTTTTTCATAGGCGGGGCTTACTCACCTAATTATCTATGTCCTCATAAGGTTGCAAAAAAACAGGTTCTTATATCTTTAGTTCTGTTGCGTGTATAGAAACTCTGAAGTGACATCTGTGCTTTGTGGCTCAAAATAGAAATTTTGATATATCCAACATCTCTGAGGGGCAAGTGGAAAGTGGTGTCCCCATAGTACACAACCTGAACTGGTTTGGAAAAAGTGTCCTTGCAATACATAGAAACCCGTATGTGTGTGTGTGTGTGTGTGTGCATTTAGACATCTTTGTGAGGACAGAAAATTAGCATGCTACTATAATTGTGGGGACCAACAGTCCCTTATGGGGACAAAATGCCCATCCCCCACAAGTTTGAGGCTGAAAATGTGGTTTTAGGCTGAGGGTTAGTGTTAGGCATTCATTTTTGATGGTTAGGGTTAAGGTAAGTGGCTAGGGAAAGCATTATGTCAAATAGATGTCCTCACTAAGATATGAAAACAAATGTTTGTTTGTTTTGTGTGTGTGTGTGTGTGTGTGTGTGTGTGTGTGTGTGTGTAACTTTATTTATTTGTCAAAGCCAGCAGACGTGCAACTGTGCCCATGCAGGTGTCTGCACTGAGCTGATAGTGCTCTCAGCTTGAGCCTACGACTCAACTGCACAAATAGCTTTAAAACTTTGATTCAGGTGAACTGAGCCCGACTATTATCTAAAACCTAGAAGCAGGCTTTGCCACTCACACACTCGTCACCTCCTGGCAATCGCCTGTTCGAACTTTTCAAAGAAGTTCCCCACAGAGACACCCTTTTTCCTCTCCCTCATGGTCCGTCAGAATTAAAAAGAAAGCTGATCTTCAAATAACTTCCTGTTTTGTAAATGACCGAAAAAAAGCATCAAAACACCAGCAGGTATGGCTGAATCTGGTTGCAAGTCTATCAGCAGAGAATACAAGATGAAAATCTTGCATGTTCAAAAAGTTAGCATGTTTGAAACTCAAGTGAGGAGGAAAAAGTTTTAATTTCATGAGTAAGAGACTCATAAGACTATTTTTGAAATTTCACTTTTTAAAGGCATCTATGACTGGTGAAAATTTCTTGCTTAACTACACCTGTCATTTTTCTGAGGAATGGCAGGAGAACATCAAAATGCAAGTATATTAACTTAAGCAGAGTGTAAAATTGCTGGATGTTTGTGTACCTGAGAATTATGGAAATTCAACCAATGCGGCCTCTGCATTTGTCATAATAGGCAGTGTGGTTGCAGAGTGAGAACCCAAATGCAGGACTCAGACACAGCATCTTTATTGCTAAATTCCAGAACTCAGGGAATACAAAATTTAGACATCAACAGAAACTATGAAACATGGGAATCAGGAAACACACACACACACGTGTGGAAGGAAAACTGAAGACTTAAAAACACACATGAGGTGTATCAAGAAATTGTTGCAAACTGGGGAATGAAATCATAAGCTTTTACAATTAATACTGCTGAAGCTTCAGACACACCTTCAGGCATCTGTGTGTAACAACTCTGGTACATGTTACTCCGACACAGTAAGGCGGCCTTGTGGGAGGTATTTCATGATAATATGAATGGCTGTGACCTTTCATAGAAACCCAACACTAAATCATTGTCGGTGCTCTATGTTTCTGCAAAAGCTAAGATAAAGTGGACAGCTATGCCTCAGGATCTGCCTCAGCAACTCTTGAGACCGTTCATTAATTACTGAGGCTGCAGACTGTCACCACAAATCCACTAATTCAATAACTGAACACATGATTCACTGTAACAAGCACATGAGTCATTGTAACAAAAACAAGAGTTTTAACACAACACACAGATGTCCATTGGAAAGACAGATTTTATCCTAAAATTACAATGGCAATGGAATAAATACAGCTGCGTGATGATTCACAACAAAACTGAACTCTGAAAGAGCACAGGACAAATTTCATCTATTGGTACTGTTTTAGACAGCAGTAAAAAGAAAGGTCCTCGAATCCTTACAGTACCTCACATTGCCCCAGATAAACCTACAACTTTTGTATCATTGTTCACTGTGAGTGCTTCAATGTTCTGCCTGAGCTAAGGCTGAAATTTGATGCATCCTAGCTTTCAGTGTATAGTTTCACAGATGCAGGTGTGTGAACTGTGGCTCAACATAATACCCCACCACCAAAAGACCCCAGATTGTCCACTAGCTACAGTACATACGCATTCCATTTTAAAGTGATCTAATGTCAAGTTCTATTAAGGAAGCGTATTCATAAACTGTATTTGTGTGTATGTATGTTTGTTTGTTTACTTATTTGTTGGATTAGCATGGAAACTATTCTTTCTGGTGTCCTCTGTTCATGCAAAGACAATCAACACTCACAAAGACATAAACATAAACAACAAACCCTTGCTACACAGATATGAAATTTATAGAGGAGAATGTAGAAACATTGTCTTCTAATAGGACCTAACATAATTTCTTTTTAATTTAATTTCTACAAATCTCATGTACTGCGTTTTTACACTTTGCTTCCAAGATCAAGGTTATAATTATATATTTTACATATTCACGCAGCATATGTAGATGCTTCCCACTACCTGTTTTTGTTATACAAAACAATTTGCAGCTCTATCTGATTTTGGAAATACTGTTATAATTCTTAAACCAGTCTTTAATACTTTAGTGTACAAGATCAACTGGTAATGAGTTCCATTTAGTCAAAGCTCTGTATATTACTGTTTTCTCACTTTTGTATGAATTTTCTGTTACAAACCAAGTTTTAGATTTTGTATTACAATGTACAATATGCATTATAATGTTCTTACAGAACTACTTATAACTTTATTTCTATTTTTCGTGCACTGGAGTAGATCATATAATAAAAATCAATCTGTGACTAAATTATTGCATTTAAAACTTATTTTATAACATTTGGTTGTTCAGTTTGAAACTTTTCACTCCACTGATCCATTTCTACCCAATGATAATTCTCAGTTTGCATAGATTGTGTTAATTTGTGAGTTACCAGTAGTTTTGTTTCTTGAACCAGTTAAAGAGAAATGTTAAATGCAGAACTACATTTATTTAAAACTTTATATAACAGAGGATATAATGGGCTGAGTGAATGTGATGTACTCTTGTAGACTTCCTATTCCCCAAGAGATCATAAAATGTCTTGACTTTGACCAACTAGAGCAGAAAAAATGCAGCATCAACAGCCAGATATTATTGTGCACCTGCAAGTATATGTTGAGTAGATTTTGCTGACATACTTTTATTTTTAATGTAGTATCTTTGGGAACATTGTTTCTATCGGAATCTCTTGCATAGATTTGCCTATATACACCACTCTCTACAGAGAGAAGGAAAAAAGCCCTTTAGCACTTTTCATTGCGCTTCAGTAAAATACGGTAATAATGAATTAATACAGTAGGTAATAAGTAAGGTAAGGTAATAATATGTAAATAAAAAGTAATTACTACTTAATTACAAAGTAATGTACACGCAATAACTAAATAATATGTTGCATAAACAATAGTTTTAGTGGAGTAATATTATCATGAAATTCATAAAATTTGTTAATAAAGGGCCAGAAACCGGGGCTAAACTGTGGAAACAAAAGTATGCCTATGAAGTGAAACCTCATACCTAATATTGAACTAGTATATAAGTAACAATATGATAACCTGCTAGCAATATATTAGTAGCATTTGTGCATCAGAAATTTTATAGGATGGCTTTAAAATGATACCTGATGATAATAATAAGGTAAAATTGGTTGATGGTTTAGCATTTTAACATACTATTCCCATAATATAATGCTGGCGTCAATCCTACCATATTCTTAGTTTTTTGAAGGTAACAGTGTGAATATCATGTTTTATCCTGAGGCTTATGACATGAAACACTTGTGGCAGTTTCTATGTAATAACCAGGAATCAGGGCTGGGAAATGCAAAACTACATGTTTCTATAAAACTTCATGGTAATTTTTCCTATAATCGAAAACTTAAGACCAGAAAAATATCCATATTTGTAAAATTTCAATATTTTGATTATGAATTAAGCAGTGTGTTATTAGAGCATTTGGGGAGTAAACCATTTAATTGATGCTTTAACTTTTCAAATCACAGTTCAATTCTCTGATTACACCAAAAGTCATATGAAGGGAAACAAACTTCGACAATACTCCTTTCTTATAGCTTAAAAGATTTACTCATTGACATAATGCATGAAAAAAATAGATGAAAAACATTTAGCATTTTTAAAATCTTTGTTCAGAGAACAATGGCATTTCATTGATAGTTGTAACTTTGTTATGGTTTATTATTTTTAACCCATTATGGCAAAGTGGGCATTTCTTGATTGCAGATCAATTTATTAACATTACGATGTCTGAATCTTCTTTGATAGCTGAAATAGAATATTTAAATAGATTGGTTTGATTTGTTTTTGCTTCTATAGGCAGTACATAGGCTCTGTGTTGGACTAACTGAACTAATGGCATCAGAGGTCTGAATTTAATATTTGGACTAAAGAAAGTTCATGTTTAAAAAAGTCAAACAACCAGCAGTTTTGTTGAACTGAATACTGGGAGTTACTGAACTGATTAGTTTAGCCAAATGGCTAAAGTAGTCTGTAGCCACAAGGGGGTCTCTCCCCTCACTGAACTATTCCAACTGCTACGTCACCTTATCTGAAAATAATCTATCAACTCAGCTGATGCCCTAGCAGGTCCATCTCATCCAGGTCTGCACCTGAAAGCAATGCCTGCTGATATTACATCTTTCCTTCCCTACGTCTGATGCCACTACCCCATATCAGGATTTGCCTCTCCAGGCACACAGTGAAGATCAAGCACTTCATCTAAACACACAATATTCATCTGGTCATCTCCTCTTCTCCCCAACCACTTATATATTTACCTCTTTAATGCAGTCACACACTGTTCACTGCCAAGTAAACAGTGTGTGACTGCATTAAATAAGTCTCAAACTGTTTACTTATTGTTGGTCCGCTGTTTAATGCACACAAACCTGGTAGGTCTGCAATATGTGGTCACCTGGTAGTCCACAGATCTGTAGCAAAATAGGCTGATAAGGCATTTGCTATGCTGCCCATAACTGGAACCAACTATCTGTTAAGGTTAGATGGCAACCTACCTATTATTTTAAAAAGAAGCTGAAACCAGCAGCTGTACTATCATTGTTGTTATGTTAGGGTTTTTTTTATTATTGTTATTATTGTTATTAGAACTACACTATAAATAGTGTTATTTCTGTCTTTTTTTTCTTTGTTTATTTTTGGTTTTAATTTTCTCTTGTAAAACACCTTGAATGACTGTAGTGTTTGGGCGGTGCTATGAGGTTTACTTTTATTATTGACTTTTACTTATTTAAATTTGAATTTACTGCACTTCTTATTATAATTTACTTAAATAACCTGACTTTCTTAGACAAACAAACAAAAAAAATCATATTTTGGTTTTAGGAACATCAGCTTTACAATAACCATCCTGATAATTGTTTAACCAGTTATTAACCATGTGTATTTATTACTTCGTTGGTTACAGTAAAAAAAAAAACAAACAAACAAGAAAGCAAAACAAAAAGAAAAAACTATTTATCGAGGCTGTCTTTGAATGGTTGTCTGTCTCTGTGTGTTAGCCTTGCAATAGACCTGTCCAGGGTTTACGGTGACTCTCGCCCTATGACGCCTTGGATAGGCTTCCACCCCAAATGCAAGAATCTCAGACCAATGTCTGAAAAGGAGATAGAGTTTATCTGCATGTCCACATGTCTGAAAACTGCTTCTAATCTAAACTGTATAATACAAAATTCTCAATTGTATTGTGTGCTTCAGTTCTAGTCATTTACATCTTTAAAACATGCATTTATTATTAAATTATTTTTCAATAAATTTAATGCCATTTATAGAATGCAATACAAGTATAGGGTTTTAAATTTACATTTATTTGCCATTAGGATAGTTATTATGAATAAATGTTATCAGTAATTCTCATATGTCTGTCTGTGAATGACAAGCCGAATAAGGTTTTGTGGCGGGGCGTGGCTTGCGGTGCCGTGGGGTGGAGATGGCTTCACCTGCATGGCATCAGCAATCACGCCTCGCCAGCCTTAAAAGAGGGTCCTTAATGTCATGTTGTTGTTGTTGATGCTGTGTGCGGCTGGCAGCAGGTGAGCTGCAGCCGCAGTGGGTGGGTGTGACAGCAACCATATAAGTGTATCGTGAACCGTGTGGAATAAAAGTGATGTGGATGAACATGAGGGTGTCGTGGGGTCTGCCTTGGCACCGTCACAGGCTTATTCATCATATGATTCATATTAGATTGGAATGACACAGAGTTGAATGCTTACTATCGGGCAGAAGGCTAAGTAGAAAGAAATTCCTGGTAAAGTACAATGTTCACTTGATGACTTCATTGTTCACAAAGCCAGTCAACTTGAAAGCCACTACAGCAAAAAGCAATGCTATTTCAACTTCTATTACAGCTAGATTTTAAGAAATCAGAGGAAAGAGGAAAAAAAAAAACAGTCTTCATTACAAGTAGTTAGCCTTGATGGGCGTCTTCAATTGACTCTTAAAAACAGCTGTAATGCTGCCAGAGAAACACATGCTGCTATGCTCTAGCAAAAGCCCACTTAAGGAGATGGGAAATATCTGGGCTGATTTACCAGCAGAAATGAGCCCGTTTGCAGTGTGCTCCACCTAAAATTAGACCAGAAACTCATGCATTTTTCTCAGCTGGGAATGGCTGAAGAGATGTGTTTCGGGACCATTTTAAGCAACCACGCCACATGCGCTATTTGCTGTATTTTAGCAGCTACTTGAACTGCCTTTTGCATTACAGATGGAAAAGCTGGAGTGATCTCCCTGCTGCTGTCAAGGCCACTTTAAAGCTGGCGGAGTTTGCAGATCATCTAAAAAACAAACATTTGATGATTTGTCCTCAGAGGGACTCCTTTCAATTATTCTGGCAGCATTTGAAAAAGAAAGATGCCATGCTGTCTAGTCTCTGTCTGTGCTAAGAGATTGTTCTCTTACTGTGTTGTTACACAGCCACCATGGCACATTTGAATTTCAAGGTTCAATCTTCCCAAAGAAAGTTTCAAGAGTGACTTTCACAAAAAAAGCTGTGAAAAGGTATCATTCACTCCGTCGAATCCCAAGAGACATTGTTTGTCAGTGCCAATTTAGAATAAGTCCCTTCACATATGGTATTCTAAAGCAGAAGACAAGTATTCAAAGGGATTCTCTTTGCCAAGGAAAGAGATTTCTTTCTTTCTTGAAATATATAAATATAATGTTCTGATACAGCACAGTAACCTAGATCCAATACAATATATATTAATTACTGCATACAATTGTCAGTGCAACCAAATTTGCTCAGTTTTAGGTTAAAAACAGTTTTCACCCAGTCCAGTTGGTCAGTAGGTAAAGCTGGAGAATGTTAACATTCATATATATGAACTCATGCATATTAACTCATTAATGCTAAAATGTGAGTGAGACATGTTTAGAAATTCTCATAAAGTTTCTGTGGGTATTTGGCTGAACATTTGATTCAGTTTTTAATCTTATTCCATGTTTGTAAAATTGACCACGTTGAAAAATGAAATAATATCTCTGAAGGATCAAGCCTATTTCAATTCAATTTTCAAATCAATTTTATTTACATAGCACTAAATCACAAAAACAGTTGCATCAAACTATTTTACATTGTAAGGTAAAAATGCTACAATAATACAGAGAAAACAGAACGAATCCCAACAATCAGATGACCCCTATGACCAAGCACTTTGGCGATAGTGGGAAGGAAAAACTCCCTTTTTTCTCCAGCAGAACCAAGCTCAGGAAGGGGCAGCCATGTGCCATGACGAATTCGGGGTGAGGGGAGGAAGACAGGACAAAGACACACTGTGGAAGAGAGCCAGAGAAGAAGAATAACTAATGATTAAATGAGTGGTGCTGTATAAACACATCCACAACTGTGACATTCAGCTGTATGAGTAATGGCAACATGATAACTTCAGCTTATTAGCTAAAAACAAACGTTTAAAGTGGTACTAAAGAATAACGAGTACAGTATTTACAAACCAAGCATTGCTGACATAGTTTAATCTTTTTTAGTGTGCTACAGCTTTGTTGCAGCTGCCTAAGTTAAAACAAAAGGTAGATTATACAGAAACAGATCATAAGGCTAGACAAGAAAGGAAATATTAACCAGGTCTTTCTCCTCTTCTTTCTTTACATATTGTAGTTAAGCCCAAGTCATGACCTGAGAACATCAAAGGCTTTGTGCATGTCATACAGCTTAGGAAAGGGCTGACAGACCTCACCGACTAGGAGCGACATTTCCCATAATTGGAAAAACAGCCCTGCATCCTCTGACCATGAAGCCACATTGATTTTCTATTTATTCATCCCTCTGTTCCTGCAATTCAGTAGCGCAGCCACTGCAGAGGAGAAGCAGCTCCCAGAATGTCTCACCTCCTCTGGGAGCAGCTGCACTCTGAGGAAGAGATGCTCCTGATGTAAACAGCAGGTTGGTGTGGATGTGTGTTTGTTAGTGTGTGCTTGGATGTATGCACCCTGGCTTCATCTGTCTTGCTCTTCATGTTAAGGGCAATGACTCATGCCATAGCAAGGGCCAAGAGACAAACATGGCACAAGCTGGAGACCACCTGCTGGGCTGTAGAGCAGGGCAAAGGGAAGTGGCTCCATCTGACATCCATTTCGACTCTGATTCATTATCGTCTTTATATGAGCAAAAGGTTGCTGTCTGTAGATTCGGTGGAAATAGCATGTGATGCATTTGTCCGCCTACTATCCTCCAAGGCTCAGCAAACCTTCCCTCCCTCGCTGCGAGCTCTAAGCACTGTTATTTAGAGTGATGCATTTCCCTCTGCCTTCTTGCTGGAGTGGACTCTTCATCACCTACACAAACTCACACACACCAACAGTGGCATACACAGCATGAAGACACACATGATGGCTAACACAAACAGATACACTAACACAAACCTACATACACACCAGTGCCACTAGTGTCTAGCACAGGAATTGGAGCGCACATGTCAAAGTGTCCAGGGGCAGCAGATCCTCTCCGCACAACTTTATTTGAAACAGCTTCTTACTTTGATAAAGCAAAAGACAAAGTCCTCCTGCTGACACTCTCTGATTGTGCACATACTGAAGGCAAAAGTTTCTAAGTTAAGGTTTTTCTGAAGAAACAGACATGATTTTGTTGGTTAGCAGTGGGGAAATCCTCAGTGGTTGCATAAACTGAGGAGATCTGAAGTCTCATATGTTTCTGATGGATATGTACAAGACTTATTGTACCTTAGATTTAGAAAGAGCTAATAATCATGTTGGTTAACTCAGTAACTCACACTTCAGCCCAAAAGATTAATGCAGTATAGTGCCTTTTATATCTCATCGATGTGGATGACCAACATTCGTGTTTGGTGAGAAATAATACATTTTGACTTATTGCAACCAGAAGGTGTTTAATTTATCACCAATGAAAGCTCTTCTTAAAACACAAGTTTTTCAATGAACGTAAATAAATAAATAACCTGTATCATAAGTTGCAAATATACTGATGCTGAACATAATGTTCACTGACATAAATATTTTATTCCACTGAAATATCATGACTGTCAGTACAATATGAATCTGCAAGCCAAAAATGCTTTCATTCATTTCTTTTCTCATTTTCAGCATTTTTCAAGGTTACGTCTGACAGTATTTGATTAAGGTTAAAGAAAGATGAAGGTCTGGTCTAATACAGTGACAGTCTGCAATGACTTGAGACATTATGAATTTATCCATGTTTATCCATACTCTTGATCTTTTCTTAACCTCAAAGAGCTTTGTGGAGTCAGCCAGGACTCTGGATGCAAATAGTGGTTTCTGGTGTTAGTGCTGAGTATTTTGTACACCCAACTGCCTACTTCAAATTCCTAAAGCTAAATCTAATGAAGTTCATAAACATTTATTTATGAAAAGTTATTCAGCTACCAATCTTCTAAACATCGCAAATATACAACATAGTCCAGAATATGATTCAGACTTGCATTAAAATAATGATTTTGAAAAAATGTTACTGCTGGAATATATTTAAATACATATATTCAATATCTGGACATTGAAGGTGTTTTTGATTTACTTCAGTATTTCTAATGCAAGAAACTTTATACTTGTACACTGCTGCAGTTGGAAGGAAAATTTGATCCTTTACAGGTTATAATTTTTTATAACCTTTCCGTGCAGCTGATGAATGGCATTTTTCTTCACAGTGAGTGATTTTGAATTGTTTTTTTCTTTTTTTGATGAAGCACAGTTTTATGGGTTGAGAAGACTCTTAAGTTAAGTGCACTATTTGATGACCTTGGAATCACCAGAAAGCATCTTCGCCAACTCTAAATTCAGGATAGCTTTTCATAGCTCATGAATATTTTACCTACAGATTTTATTCAATAGCAATGTTAACATATGATCATCTTGCAGAATATGATGCATTGGTGTATACTAGGGGTGTCAAACATAAGGCCCAGGGGCCAGAACTGGCCAGACAAAGACTCCTATCTGGCCCGCTGGAAGGCTTTAGAAAATGTGAAGGAGTGCATAGATTTTAACTGTATTGTCATAAGTTTTGCAGCTTTTCCTATCAATAAAGACTACACCTGCATTGCCATTCATACTACACATGCTACAGTAGTTAAGTCATAGATAAACAATTAAATGACGGAAAAGTTTCTGCTTTTCCACTAGCTACTATAAAAACATTTATTATAGTGGGTCTATAGTTAAAAATAAATCTTGTTTTATAAATACAGGACAGTCTGGGCAATAAACTATCAGAACTTTTTTCTGTCTTTTTTACACACTTCTCATGTAAAGGAACTGAGACATACTGTTAAAATTGCACTTCTTTTACTTACATTAAAATGTCTGAGCAATTAAATGTTTAGTAAAATGTCTTTACACTGACAGAAAGGGCAATTTCACTAGTCCAGCCCACTTGAGATCAAGGTGGACTGTATCTGTCCCACACTGTAAAATGAGTTTGACATCCCTTGTGTAGACTGAGCTATCCTTCAAGTACAATCTTGAATACTCTAGTAATATGCAACATGCATATTAAACACAACACAATTATGTAAAATGATTGTTAGTCTGCATAAAAAGTTTTACTTACTCAGTGTAGTCCCTTTGCTTTTATTATTACTATTTTCACACTAAAGTCACTGTTAGTGTTTCTTCAGATAATCCAAAGAAGACATCCAGCTGGTTACAAATAAAGAGTCACTTTCATTTAAAAAAAAAAATGTAGCTAATAAAGAAAAAGGTGAGGGAGAGGAAACGCAGAAGTGCATCTTGTTCACTTCTCTCTTCTAGTTTGGATTCTAGCATAGAGAGGTGAACAAGACTGGTACAGAGGTATAAAGGGAAATACAGGGCTATAAAAATACACAGACAAGTAACTGAGTAATAGAACACTAAATTTAATCAAGGCTGGGAAAGCAAGCCTAAAGACTTTTTAAAACTGAGACACATAAAGCAAAGAAAGATTTTTTTTTAAAAAGGTACATCGAGGAAAAAAAAAATCTGCAAAAAGTGTAGACATGAAAGAAAATATAACATCTCATGTTAGTGTTTTCCTCAGTCTTTGAGACTCACTGAGAGCTCATATTGTTCTCAGTTGTGGTTTATCTCTTGTGATAGAAATAGACAGTCACACAAGGAGCTGAGATGTGAGTTAAAGTTTGGATCTCAGCCTGAACGTCTGGAAAATGAATGTCTTCAGGATAGAGTTCTTCGGATTTCTACTCTGTTTTGGTTGAAGTTCTTCAGCTTTTCTAAGCAGCTCTTCTAGCCATATGGACCCATTTGCATTTCAGGGTCTGGCAGTCAGCGAGACACTCTGAGGAGCCTCCTAATGTTTCGGCATCCAGCAGCCTGGCTCTATAATTTCCCAGCCAGTGTGGCGGAGGGAGCTAAAGTGCTAAATTGCTGTCTGGAGATACTCAGGGATTCCTAAAAAAAAAAGTAACCCCCTAATATGTTCTTGTGCAGGACTGCACAACCTAGTGCATATTTAATCCCTAGTTAATCAGTGCAGGCGCAGATGCATGTAAGCAGATTAGTCTGACCCTTATTCATCCATAACAGAGCAGATCAATGTCCATCCATTTTGCTGGAGGAGATCACTGACATGTGACTGGCTATAGCTGGTCCTTTACTTACCAAGAAGATTTTTTTTTTAAATGTAATTTTGATTCTAGACTGCTATTTATCTGCCTAATCCTTACCTATGCCCCTAAAATTTATAGACAGTAAAAAAAACTAATTAATTAAATCATAAATTAAGGGTTTTTTTTCCCTGTATAAAAAGATTGGTAAAGTTCTTCCCAATCTGGAAACTCAAGATCCTAATAAAATGAATATACATTATATGCAGATATTATAGATGATGCAGTATATGAGCACTTGAAAGCATGTAGAAAGCATGTAACTTTCATAAAGTTTTACGCTGCAAGAGAGAATATGAACCTCAAATTTTTGTAACCCCAGAGAAGAGTCCTCAGTCGCTGCACCCCTGGGAACATGCAGATTGTGAACAGAGAAAAGAGATGGAAATAGTTCTTTTAAGAGAAGGAAACTGATTTTTTTTTAAGTTAAATTAGGATCAAACTAAAATGCTACAAAGGGTCTAAGGTGATAAGGACATATTTATTTCCTCATTAAAAAAAAAATGCTTTCAGTCAGTGTTTGCAACAGTTGCAGACATTAGTACAGTAAGCAAAATATGTTCTGGGATAACAATGGTCAAACTGTACAATACACTATCTATGGTTGCCCACAGTGCACAGAATATGACAATGGGATGAAAAACTGTCATCTCACAGCAACGGACACTGACATCAGAAATCTGTAGCCCGTTTCACACTCTACACAGTAACATTTTTTTTTACTGGGTGTAACTTTTTTTGGAAAGGGTTACAATTCCTGGGTCATAGATTTACAGTTTTCATAAGCAATTTTAATCCTTTTTCAGATCGATACCTTGAAGTTGTTGCTTCTGTCAGGACTTCTGAGACTCATCTTCTCTGTCACATTTCATTTTCTGTTAAAGCAGTTTTTGAACTGTGTTCAGTTTGAAATAACTGAAATTAAAAAGATAGAGAAATGTCACTCACCTCCATTCCATTATATCGAATGTTAAATTAAAAAGGGAGCATTAGCCTAAGTATAGAGTTCTTTTGTTTGTCACAGAGGCTCAAGAAGAGGACTAATATACAGAATCCTTAGAAGTTTCTTTATTCTGCCACCTTGCCTCTTTGTTGCCAGAAATAGACATCTCTTTTCTATTTTCAGATGTTTTGTTTTATAAAGTGAAACAGACCAACATACTCAAATAAAATAAAAAAAATAAAATAAAGAAAACAACCTGGTGTGGTATGATCTACTCTTCAGAGATTACAACCAGAGGATGAGGCGCAAAATGCAGGAATATGATTAAAACCAAAGCAAGTAGCTGGGGTCAGAAGTCGTTTCACTTGCTAACTGAATATTCATCAATTTCACCCTTAAACCGTGCAGTGATTAATTGAACCTCCAGTGTGATTAAAATATGAATGAGTTCCTTTCAAAGCCTAAACTCTCTGGGGTGGCACATCCAAACTGAGCAGCTCATGTTTAATGCATGAACTACTTATTGGTTTATCTTGGTGAGACTACTTACTCCTGCCAGGTAGTTTCTTTGCTCACTGTTCACCTCCACGAGCATAAATCACCAAGAGTTGTTTGTTCATGGCCTCACTGTTTACCCCAGTCAGGTGTCTTTAGAGGCAAAAAAATATAAAAGTCAGTGCTGCTAATGAAAAAGAAAAAAAATGTGCAGAGCGTGCCATTTTTGGCAGTGCACAGAAGCTCCTTCTTTGCCCTGGGCGTTGTGTCTCGGCCCACTTGTGCAGCCAACCAACCTGTGGTTCTGTCCCACTTTCTGCCCTCATCCGTCACACTGAAAGTGTTACAGACTCTGATTCATTTCCCATGAATCCCATTTATTCCTCCCAGGCCGCTGTGTCATCATTGCAGACTTACCTGCTCTATCGTGCTGGAAGCAGGCAGGCTGCATTTGAATATTTCATTATAGCATGATAATACTTTAAATATGCCACAGGATATGATTTATACAGGTCACAGAAGATGTTCACACATTTCTGTGCCTGGGTGTAATTGCCACAGGTTGCGATCAGTGACCTGACATATAAATGTAGTTTTATATGATGAATTATCAACTGTTAGAAAAGGGTGTGTTCCCTGAGAACAGTATATCTTTTGTTCTTCTTGCAGACAGCAACACATATGTGTATGAACCTGTAGCATTTAAATTCACTGAGAGGATCTTAAAAAAGAAAAAAAAAAACAGGCACTGTGTTAATTTCTCTTCAAAATGATTAGTGGATTGGGGGGGTAATTTGACCCTTGAGGAGCTACACTTAGACAGAGACTCCCTGAGAGCCCCAGAAGAAGTCATCCATAAACCACACATCACCTAGCGGTTAGCCAGCCTGTCCCATTGCTCTATACACTTCAGCTGGAGTCTGCTGTGGAAAGAAATTGAGCCAAACATAACTGAATTCAAGTTATTCCCTAAAGAGCCAGAAAGAAACAGAAGAAAAGATGACAAATAAGATGATAATGAAAAAAAAATCCAATTAAATCCTGACATTGTTGTTTAAAAACAAGTTGTCCTTGTTGAGCACACAGCTTCACACAAATACATAGCATGATTACATGTTTCTCACACTTGATAGAAAAGAAAACTGATTTTTCAAACCCTGGGACGCTGTGTAAAACGCAGATGAAAACAGAATGCAGTGATTTGCAAGGCTCATGCTCACAGCCATATTTTATTCACAATAGAGCATAGAAAATGTATCAAATGTATTAGAAAAATATTAGCTTGTTTTAAATTTGATGGCAGCAAAAAACAAACAAAAAAGTTGGGACATGGGCAACAAAAGGTGGATGGGGGAACCTCCCATTATGTTCTCCTCTCCTTACTTTGTGTAATACTGTGGTTTCTAATTTATTTTGTTTTTTCTCTTAGTTTCTGGGTTTTTTTTCACACCCTTTCTGCAGGTACACTATATGGACCATATGGGCCATACCTCTTAATCATTGAATTCATGTATTTTCAGTTCCAGTGTCCCATTGCAAAAATCAAGCACCTAGCGATGCAGTCTGCAAATTAGCTATTAGATCTGAACTGTGTTTGATGTCCTGTTTTATTTTGCCTTTAAAGAAACACCAACATCAATGGTGCAAAAAAAAAAAGTAGACTATAAGTGACGGTTCAATCGTCATGATCAGGAACACCCTCAGAATTACAAATGATTGCTGATGGCTGGATTTTTGTTTTGTAAGAACTAAACCTGAAACAGTTTTGTAACTGAAGCTTAGTCTAGCCAAAATCCTTTGCTTGATTATTAAACTCCCCCCCCCAGCTGAAGTATAAAATGATTAAAAGGAAGAATTCCCCATTGATTTCCTGTTGGAAGCATTCTGAGACATGTTTTGTTTATTGCTATTCTGCAAATCAGTGGAGCACAGCAGGAAGAGAGCAATTACAAATGCAAATTCCCAATAAGGGCCTGGAAGGTATGTTGAAAGGTCCTCCAAAGGATATAATTACAGCCTGACTTGATTACATATAAAAAAGAGATGAGGAAGAAATATTGCTGAATTATTCAAGCAAACAAAAACACCCTCCAAGCCTGTGAGAAGCAAGAACTTGTCAGTATAAGAATTGTTTGTCTACCTTCAACTTAAAGATTGACATCAGCGCAATGATTAGATACAAATCCTGTCTTGATCGTCTGCCTAATGCATTTTCGGCTATTTCTCTCTAAACGCTTCATGTTCCTCGTCAAAAATGCATCTCCACTAGAGGAAAATCATATCTTTTTGTTCCACTAAATGAAGCTAGAACTGAGTTTTTATGAGGCCATCAAGCCACATTATACATTTTTTTATTACCACTCCCCCTAACATTAGCTGAGATTAATGTGAAGTGGAGTCGTTGATTAAACTTCTCTCTAACTGGTCAGGTGTCACCATCAACCTCTTCACTGTTCTCTTCAGTGACTGAACTGAGATGAGCGAGGCTAAAGCAGAATTTATTTAGCATCAAACACCATGAGAAACCACTTTAACCCACACCTTTGGGTTGGGGGTGTCTTTGTCATACATTAGCTTTAAATGTCTGAAATGATTATTAACTTATATACCCACTTCATGATTTGACATTTGTGAAAAGGGCAGGGCAGCCTGTATCTGCAGCTGTTTTCTAAAGAATTTATTTATTCCACTGTTGTTTAGTTTAGTTTTTTTAATATATATGTATATGCTTCTAAAAAATTGTTCTTCACCCTAAATAAACATGAATCAATAATTTTAAGTAAAAGGCTGCTGAAAAAAGTTTATTCATTCAAATAATCAATCATTAAGGAAAATGTACGTGTTATAAACTGGATGTATAACAGTCAAGTAAATTTCATTTGACCAGATTCCATTAAGTTTAACATACATGAGCTACATACATACAAAATGATATGCCAAATTTACACATAATTAAGTTAGTCAAAGTCAACATTTTGGACACAAAATTATAGTGTACGGACAAGTATGTTACATGAACAAGGCAACACACCACAGCTTTAAGCTACTTTGCAATGCTGGTCCCTAGTTGGCCATTTACAGACTGCATATAAAAGCCTGGCTTAGGTATTATGACATCCCCTGGTGGTATGTGGATATGAAACTGAAAATTCTTATTGTAAATCATCGAAGCTGCATCATCCAGACTGAGAAGGAGAGGGACCATCACCACACAATTCAAAGCCAGCATCTGAGAAGGTATGGGTGGCGTGCAGAATTTGCACATCTTTAAAGGCACTGTTAATAATGAGCAACATGCACTACCATCAAGACAAGATCTTTCAAAAGGGCTTTACATCTGCCAGTCCAGCACAGTCACTAAAAGTTTCATTCTCAAAGTTCTTCCCAAAATGCTCATAAACATTCCAAAAAGAAAATAAATGATGCAGAGTCATAAATATGGTCCTGTCATAACTTTCTGAAGCAACATTTGTCAGTTTCAGAATTTGATATTTGGTTTTTGGAGTTTTCTAATGAGATAATTTGTTGATGATTTACAAATAATACAGTTGTATATACTTGAATGAACTTTACATGGTATCAGTTTCTTTGGAAATCGGATTATAGAAAACAATAATACAGTTAAAACATCTTAGTTTAAGTCACCATGAAGACTTAATTTTGCTGAGTTGTTTGAAGTTAAGCAATAAGGTCTTCAGGTCATTAGAAGCATCCTGGGATCTAGTAAAGGTCGGGTTTTATTGAGACTAGTTTTACCCAACCGTGTTAACTACCCTCAGTAAAACTGGACATTAAAGTGCTGAGTTAAGTATATATTAAGGTTATATCTTAGCTTGTCTGATTTTTTAAGTTAATTTTTCAATGGGGTTCTCCCTCTGTAGGGCTGAAAATGAAATAGAAAACTTATTTAAGGCAAAGTCATGTCAAGCAAACTCAAGTTATTAAGAATTAATCTTATGCAGACAGCAGAGGCAACAATAGTGGGCCTCACTCAAGGAGGATCTGCGGGAAGGGAGAGAGATGCTCAAAGGAGGCCAGTGCTAATGGATGTTTCTGTCAATTTCTGGATGTTTTCACAGGCTTGCCTGTCTAGGCACAGTGCTGGATCAAGAGAGGGGGCTGCTGGTGGGCAGGCTGAGTTCAGAGACAGAGAGAAGGCAACTCAGCAGAAAGTGGGCAGGCAGGCAGGTGGATTCCAGGTAAACCATTGTTTCAAAGGAGAGTGTCAACGAGTACGACGAGGCAGTGCTGATCCAGATGTGACTGTTTAGTTCTAGAGATGGTAATAGGTAGGTTTCTTCAAATGGGAGAGGCAGGAATTCCAGAGGGTTACTAGGAAGAAGACAGTATATGGGAATAGCTTTGTGAACATCAGCAGCTTTAGTGACAAAACATTGCCCAACTGATGTAGAGACAACAATCTGATGGAGAATCACTGCCATAGCTGAGCCTTAAGTACCCCAGCAGGTGTGCAGCAGCGAGTACGGGAGACAGCAGCTCCGCCCAGCTCTCCACTTGAGAGCGAGAGCAAGAGTGAGGGAGGAAAAAAAATTGAAACAAAGCAAAGAACCCCAGCCAGCCCCGAATCCTAACAGAAACTATTGAAAAAGAGTCTTTAAGAACCATCAAATCACTTTTATCGTGGCTCTGCTGATTTGTCTCACAAAATGCCAAGAAAATGAATAAAGAAATAAAATAAAAAGGAGAGAAGGAAAGGAAAGAAAGTTTTGTCAGAGAAAAAAAAATTCCAATGACCTTTTAGCTATATTGTAGAACTTTAATTTCTGCATTTCAGTTGTGCTTAACAAAAGGAGGTGTCCAGTGTATGAACACAGAAATGGAGAAGATTAATCTCTGTGACCCATTTGAAGCAGTTTATGTGTGACTGAAGAAGTCAGTGTGACCTTTGGTGTAATGGTATGAATTCAAATAATGATTCTCTGCAGGGAGCCTTGTGTGTAAATTAGGGCTGCTTTTCAGTTTGTTATGGAGCATAATCAAGATTGTGCTCTGGCACCTCTGGATGGAAATTAGCATGGCTGAGGCAGTGAACTGTGAAGGGCTGGGGCATCTCGAGGACAGGTGCTCTCTCATACAGATAAGCTACTGACACACTTCCCATGTGCACAGACACACTTATTCATTTTGAGACACATGCACTTGACCTACAGTGATGTTGTTCATCCAAGGTCTCGCTTCCTTTGAGATACAGAATTCAAAATGTCGAGAGAATCCAGTGACGGCAGATACCTTTCAAATGGGTTACAGCAAGTGTTTAGATGTTGATTCAATACTAAGATCCTTTAAGTTGAAACCTGTAGGTTGTGACCTTCTCTGGCAACGAGTAGGCAGGAGTAATATTAGTGGGACAATGGTGTCCCACAAGATCTTTTCACCTCAAAAAAAAAAAAACTGTCTCTGCATAAAAAAACTTGGCAATAGAGTTACAGCTTCATGTGGCTGACTCTTTTCTCGGGGATCCATAAGTAAAGTAATTCCTGGAGATTGTCAAGCTAGTTTTTTGCTTCTATCAGACCTTCTAGATAAACCTTATTCACAGGAGAAAGGTACATGGCAATTAGACACCAGCATCCCTCACTGTGTTTCACCTGCCCCTCTCTCAGCTTATAATTAAACTTCTTTTTTGTCCACCATACTGCCAATTAAATGCTTTAAGAGAACAGAGGATCCTCCTTGAAATGTTGTTTTATGCTGGTGTAAGAAAAATGTTTCATAATTACAAACATATATGTAAATGCTTATGCATCGAAATGGCTATGAAAATTGAGAATTTGTGTAATGGAAAAGTATGCATGTGAGGATGGCAACGCTAGAAAAAAAGCAAACATGCTCGACACACTTTTAAAAGGAGGAATGAGGCTTAGAAGTAAGACAGAGAGAATGATGCACACATCTCTTCCTTCTTATCAACTGCCACCCTCCTTGATCTGGCAAAACCATGCCGAGGATCAAATGTGCTTACAAGCTGCCCTCTTTTCATTACCCATCATGTCAGCGTATGTCTCAGCATCTGACACCTAAAGACCAAGCCCCTTGAGCCTCTGTTTTTACACTGCACCTATTTTCACCTTCCCAGCTGCCAATTGCAACCCCCAACATCCCTCCTTCCACCCCACCCTACCTCACTACCGTCCTATTTGAACCTGTTATATTGCTCATTTAGCAAATTACTATTCATGCATGGAACAATTTCTGCTTCAGGGATGCAGCCGTCCATCTGCACCACTTTAATGTTCACTCACAGCACAGCTTATTGTGGAGAAGGAAGCATATTCTGTTCATGTTCATTCACCCTCAGCACTCTGGCAAAGGAGGACGTGGTTTATCTGCCTGCCCTGCAGCGTGTTACTCAACAAGGACCTAGAGATGTTGTGTCACCTAAAGATGTGTATGAACTTGGTCCTTCTATTAAAGCAGTCCTATTGTTTTTGCCTTTTTCCCCTTAATCTGTTTCTCAGATAGTGCTAGAGCTGTTTTAGAAACAGCGCAAGGGAGAGAATGTTAAGAGAATTTGTTTTGTCTCCATGCCAACATGTGGGGCCAGAGGTGGATATTTTAGCATTACAAAATATCAGTGGATTAAAAGATGGCCTGCATGCTGCCAAGGAAGGGGCTTTAGTAAACTGAGTGGAAAAATACAGCACCTGTGTGATACATACTACAAAATATTAAAATATTTGCGGGAGTTCACTGTTTGTGTGTCTTTTTTCATACACTGTGCCTCACATTTAACTTGTACAAATCGGGTGGATATTTTTGTCTAAAGTGGTGCACGAAGGAGGTATCTTCCAAGAGAATATACCTCTAGCGACAATAAAGGAATGAATATGTACAAAGGTGAATAAGTGCTGTTGGAAGAAGTGCCTCATTTTTATTATCAAGTGGTTCGAAGGCAAGAATTAGATTCTATTGGGTAGTTTGAGTTTTGCTAGTCATTATACTTAGGCCTTCCAATTTCTGCCTTTCAGAGGTGTTGCATTATATGTAAGATTGTTTTCTGTACAGCAAGAAGCAGAACATGCCACAAATTAAGCTAATATGAACATTGCCCTCAAGTAAGCAAGTCAAAACTAAAGGGAGAGAAAAAAATAGCAATTTTAAGAGAGATGACATATCTACTAAATATTGTGTGGTGACATGAAACAGCATTAATAAGTGTTTTAGAAAGTATAAAAGAGAGAATAATTTCATCACTTCATGTGCAGTCAATCATACTGCAGACAAAGTGAAGCCATTCACTCATCTTGCATCACTTTAAAGCTGATGGATGTTAGCATCCTGACATTCTAGGCTCCTGGTTACCCAAGTAACCCTCTAATGTATTTACTACCAGGTTATATTGACTCTCATTAGTAGCTTCATTTGTTTGCATGAAAGCTGAGAAAATCTTATCTTGGGTCCCGCCCATTTCTTGTCGTCCGTGGTTATTTCGGCCATGCCACCTGAATGTCACTCAGTTTCTGTGGTCTGTGGTTGCCATGTGGGTGCAAATTACTTAATGTATGTAGCTTATGGCCCTAGCCACGCAACACACACACACACAAAATCTATTATTTCAGGCTCACTGAAAAACATCAGGCAGTCACTTTGGAAAGATTGAATTGTAACGATGAAAACTTAAGAAGTGACTTAATGTTTATAAAGTTTGCTTATTTTGTACAAAGAACTAAAAAATTATCACTGAGTGTAATTTTAATTTTGTGATACCCCAGAAAAGCAAATCAAGGACCGGTAGTCCTAAATATGAAGAAGAACATGTGTTCTATTCTTCAGTTTCACTCTGAATATTTAAACTAAGGTTACCTGAAGTAGTTCATTCATACTTAGAACTGAACAGTATATAGTTTCTTATTCTCTCTTGAAAGCCAATAGCTAATCTCCTGGCTTTGCCTCTGTGGGCAGTAGTCAAGTTTTCAGACTTTCTGGGCTGTTTTCACTTTCTGTTTGGCTGGTCATTGTGTATTAATGGAGCTAAATTAATATTAACTTATAAAAATGAAACTTGTTGTCAGAGGCTGTCACTCTTTTACTCTCCATGTAAACTTTTTTACTTGCATCCAACAAAACTTTCCTCAGATATCATTGGTTAATATCAATACAAGCAGGCTGAAAACCAGAATGCTTCAGGTACCGAAAATCTTGCCCTTTTTCATATACCGAATGCTTTACTCAAATCTTTTGCAATGAAACATTGTTGTCCCAGCACTTAGATGATGTCATTTAAGTTTGTTGATGTTATCATAAAGCCTTAAATAGGGACTGGGATTGGGCCACAGAAGCACAAAGTCAGAGCAAAAAAAAAAGAATACTGCAGCTTTATTATAGTGTTGTTGCTGTCAGATCATATCATTATATTTATAAGTTCAAGTTCACGTAGAAGTCTTCAGCTGTAGGCATAATATTTATTCTCTCTGTAGTATCATGAATACAAATCCCCATGAACACACATGCACACAGATTTGTTTGTTTTACCTTCACTGTTTTTGTCATGGTCTCACAATCCTCTGTGGCTGACCTGCCCGTTGTATCCATGTGTGCTGTTTTTGTTAGTGTCTCCCTCTTTTTTCCTGTCTCCCTGTGTTTTGTTTACCTCTCGCTCCCAGATGTATCGGTCATCAAAGCGACCTCTCAACCCGGAAATGTTCTGGCACTGGAGGTAGCCACACCTGCTGCTCATCAGCCCTCATCAGCTGTGCTGATTGCCGTCATCAGAACGACCTATTTAGCAGTGCGGCTGAGCTCCAGTCGACACTGATTGAAACCTTTATTTGTCACATACAAGCAAACACTTGCAGCGAAATTGGACCCCTTCTGACCGTACATGCATACACAAACGTCACATTGGGGAGACAGGCTGGAGGAGGTAGAATGATAAGAACAATGAGAAATACACAACATCAGGGACAAGAGGGGGAAGAAAAAGATTTCTGCTAAAACTGATCTCCTATGGGAGGTCAGTTTGAGGAGAGCAAAAAAAAACAAAACACCTCAGCACAAAAGCACATGAATCACAGGTGTTGAGTTAATTCTCGTCAGTACGGCCGTGATTAATCGTGTTTAGAACCTCGCTTGTCTTTTGGAATTGCCCTGCCAACATGTGTGTGTTTTTTGTTGTCAGGAATTGGGGAGTGGAGAGTGTCTTTTCACAGGAACGGAGTCACGGGAGAAGTACGAGAGAGGAGCCACAGGTCGGAGCACGAGCACGGAATTGTAAATAGGATCACTGTTTGGAACTTTTTTCACTATCACGGACACTCGCACTGTATGGAGGACTTTCTGGAAGCCGCCTCGGAGGAGCCACAGTGCTTGTGAATTGTATATATTTGTTTGTATTAATTACTGTAAATAAATTCACTGTTTTCTCTTTGAAGAGTCCAGTGTTTGGGTCCGCTTTCTACCCACTGATCCATGACAGAACGATCCAGCCAAGGAGTGGACTCAGCGGACTCGACCCCTGTACAGCGAGAGCTGCCGCTACAGGCTGACCTCCTGGAGTCTCATGAAAAAATGCTTCAACACACGCTGCTACAAGTTGTAACTGAACTCAAAGGTATGTTGCTACCATCTCACGGGGCCACAGAAAGTGCTACGCCCCCTCTGCCTTCACTGAATATAGCAGCCGCCTGTCCTCTTCCTCCATCTCCTGCACCTCAGCCATGGGAACACCCGTTACCAGTGCCCGAGAAATTCTCTGGGGAACTAGATAAAAGCAGGGGATTTTTGACACAATTGTACTAATCTTCAGACAGCAGAGCCAAGCTTACGCTACAGAATGTGCAAGAATATCATTTATGGTGGAACTACTAACAGGGCGAGCATTAAAATGGGCTCAGGCTGTTTTGAACTCACATCCAGACATTTCCTACCATGATTTCTTGTCTAAGTTCCGCTGTGTGTTTGATAAAGGTTCCAGCCCGGACACGGCAGCCTGTTCACCCTGAAGCAGGGACGGAGAAGCGTGGCGGATTTCTCAATTGACTTTTGGATCCTGGCTGAGGGACGGGCTGGGAGGAAAAGGCTCTGAGGGGAGCGGTCCTGAATAGCCTTAACGAAGGTTTGAGATGTGAGTTAGCAACTAAAGAATTGCCTAAATCTTTGGATGAGCTGATCAATATGTGTGTCACGATCCTGGGTCTTTTGACCCAGTGTTTTGAGGTTACTTATATATTAATGTTTATGGTCATGTTTTAATTATTAGGTTTTCTAAGTTCATTTCCATTTGTGCATAAGTTGCTTTGTTATAGTTATTTTGCAGTTCCCCTTGTGTCTTATACCCCTGTGTTTAGTCTCCCTTGCATTCATGTGTCTCATGTCTTATGTTGTTAAGTTCATGTTGTCAGGTCTGCGTCTCATGTTTCCCGTTTTATTTTGTAGGTGTCCTGTGTTCCTATGTTCAATGTGTTTAGTTTTACACACCCCTGTGCTGTCGTTATGGTCATTGGTGTCACCTGTTCCCTCATGTGTTTCCACTTCCCTTGATTACCTCCTGTGTGTATTTAAGTCCTCTGTCTTCCTTTGTTCATTGTCAGGTCGTCTATCATTCACACGCCATGTTTCCATGTCCAGGTTTTTTCATGTTCAGTTCTAGTTCACCCAGTTTAGGTTTATGTTTAGTTTCATGTTTAGTTTCTTACTGGTTTGCCTTGCCTTCTGTTTGAATTTATTTTCCCAGCTTTAATAAACAGCGTGTTTTTGTTTAAGTTTTCTCTTCATGTGTCTGCGTTTGGGTCCACCATCTCACCACATACAGTCTGCTCTGCCAGACTGTGACAATGTGTATCAGATTAGATGACCATCTGCGTGAGTATTGAAAAAGGTCTGGGGAATCACGGACGAGGCCTCCACCTATGGGATGGCGGAGGGGGGAGAGTGAGCAGGATGGCGAAGTGGAGCAACCCATGCAGCTGGGACGGGCCCGGCTCAGCCCCTCTGGGTGCAGAAAAAGACGTCAGGTGGGTGAGTGTTTCGCCTGTGGGCAGAAAGGTCATTTCACTGATACTTGTCCTTCACTGGGAAAAGACTTAGCTCAGTGGGGATACTGACGGGCGTGACTGAGAATGTGTCTCCCCACCTATCCTGTCCAGCTAAACTCTCCAATCACTCATTAATTCATTCATGCAACCCTTTAATTGACTCTGGGGCAGAGTAGAGTTTTTTAGATGAGGACCTAGCTAAGAAGCTAAGCGTCCCATTAGTTCCCCTGGCGAAACCCCCCACTCTGAATGGTACACAGCTAGCCGATGTGACTCACCACACCCAGGATATCCAATTAACATTGTCAGGAAACCATGTAGAAAGGGTTAGTTTCTTTCTGTTTAGAGCACCCAGTACTCCTCTGGTGCTGGGTTACCCTTGGCTCCACCAACACAACCTTCTGATAGGTTGGAGTGAAGGTAGAATCTCCAGCTGGAGTACATGGTGCCATGGACACTGTTTACAGGCGGCTACCCCTGGCATCGCAGCACCCAAACCCGTTGAGCCCTCCGCTCAGCCCGATTTATCGGCTGTCCCTTCTGAATACCACAATCTGTCTCAGGTATTCAGTAAGGATCTGGCTTTGTCGCTTCCTCGCCACCGTCCGTATGATTGTGGGATAGATTTTGCTTCCTGGCACTCCTTTGCCCTCCAGTCGCTTATACAGTCTGTCTAAACCAGAGAGAGAAGCTATGGAGTGCTACATCACAGATTCACTAGCTGCAGGAATCATTCGGCCCTCTACGTCACCCCTCGGTGCAGAGGTTTGTTTTTTTTTTGTCAAAAAGAAAGACAAGACTCTCCGGCCCTGCATAGATTTCCGAGGTCTCAACAAGATCACAGTTAAGAACAAGTATCCTTTGCCACTCCTCTCTTCAGCCTTTGAGTCATTGCAAGGAGCAACTGTGTTCACCAAATTAGACCGCCGCAATGCCTATCACCTTGTGCGTATTCGCCAGGGGGACGAATGGAAGACGGCTTTCAACACCCACCTCGGCTACTTTGAGTATCTGGTCATGCCTTTTGGTCTCACTAACGCCCCAGCAGTGTTTCAGCCAATGGTTAATGATGTGATCAGGGATTTTTTTTTAATCATTTTGTATTTGTATATCTTGATGATATCCTCATTATTTCCAAAACCATGACTGAGCATGTGAAACAGGTGCGACTCGTCCTGCAATGCCTCTTAGAGAACCGGCTTTATGTCAAAGGAGAAAAGTGTGAATTCCACATACAGACAGTGACATTCCCAGGTTTCATGGTGGATCAAGGGCAGCTACGGGCTGACCCTGCTAAGATTAAGGCAGTGTTGGAGTGGCCTGAGACTAAATCCCGGAAGGAACTCCAGAGGTTCCTTGGCTTCACTAACTTTTACCGCCGGTTCATCAGAGACTTCAGCAAGGTAGTGTCTCTACTCACCCAACTCACCTCTCCTCATTTGTCTTATCAGTGGTCTCCCTCTGCTCAACAGGCCTTTGATCATCTCAAACAGCTGTTTGCATCCGCACCCATCCTGGTCCAGGCGGACCTGAGTCAGCCATTCGTGGGCAAGGTGGATGCCTCGGACACTGGAGTTGGAGCTGTGCTCTCTCAGCAGAGGGATGATAAACTTCACCCGTGTGCTTTCTTCTCCCGTCGTCTTAAACAGGCTGAATGGAATTATGACATGGGCGACCGTGAGCTGCTGGCCGTCAAGATGGCGTTGGAAGAGTGGAGACACTGGCTGGAGGGAAGTGAACACCCAGTGGTAGTCTGGACCAACCACGACAATCTGGCTTATCTGCAGACCGCTAAGCGTCTCAAAGCCCGGCAAGCCAGGTGGGCCCTGTTTTTCACCAGATTCAACCTTACCATGACTTACAGGCCCGGTTCGAAGAATACAAAGCTGGACGCACTGTTCCGCCAGTTCGCTCCTGCTCAGGAACCCGAGGAGAAGAAAAAGACTATCCTGCTGATTTCGTGTATTGTGGGTTCTCTCACCTGGGAAGTAGAGAGAATGATTCAGGAGGCTCAGCAGCAGGAACCCAACCCGGGTTCGGGTCCTCCCGGCCGGTTGTTTGTCCCCATGGCAGTTCGCAGGAGGATCCTCCACTGGGCCCACATGGCCAGGTTCTCCTGCCATCCGGGTAAGAACCAAACTGTCACAAGTCTGTGTGCAAGCAGGCAGAAAAGACCCAAATGCAGACTCAAACGTGGAGGCAAGGCAAGGCAAGGCAAGTTTATTTATATAGCACAATTCAACAGCAAGGTGATTCAAAGTGCTTTACAGAGACATTAAAAAACAAAAACAAATAAAAAGCATGATTTAAGATGGAAGAAAGAAAGGAACAGTAGATAAAATCAGTAGTTAAAATGTAAGTTTTGAAGTTTAAGCTTAAAAGTAAAACTGTGCGGATTTGGTGCTTTATTCAAATGCAGCTGAGAACAGGTGAGTCTTCAACCTGGATTTAAATAAACTGAGTGTTTCAGCTGATCTGAGGCTTTCTGGGAGTTTGTTCCAGATATATGGAGCATAAAAGCTGAATGCAGCTTCTCCACGTCTGGTTCTG
>VVHJ01001905.1:0-10067 GCA_015107715.1 Tylochromis polylepis
TGGACCAGGTGACCCTGAATCCTCCCTTAGTTATGCTGCAATAGACGTAGGCTGCTGGGGGATTCCCATGATGCATTGAGTTTTTCTCTTCCAGTCACCTTTCTCACTCACTATGTGTTAATAGACCTCTCTGCATTGAATCATATCTGTTATTAATCTCTGTCTCGCTTCCACAGCATGTCTTTATCTTGTCTTCCTTCTCTCACCCCAACCGGTCGCACCAGATGGCCGCCCCTCCCTGAGCCTGGTTCTGCCAGAGGTTTCTTCCTGTTAAAAGGGAGTTTTTCCTTCCCACTGTCGCCAATGTGCTTGCTCATAGGGGGTCATATGATTGTTGGGTTTTCTCTGTATCTATTATTGTACGATCTACTGTACAAATATTAAGTGCCTTGAGGCGACTATTGTTGTGATTTGGCGCTATATAAATAAAATTGAATTGAATTGAATTGAATTGAAATAGAAGACAGATGGTTTGAAAGAGGAGTGAAAGAAGCCATATATGTCCACTGTGAATGACCATCCTTGAACAGAGGGGGTGGCTTAACCGTGGACACCGACTGTCTGCCACCTACAATCCAGTTTTGAGATCCCTTCCCAGGGAAGACCAAAGGCATTTGTAAACAAAGCTTTAGATTTTGTTCTATCCCTCTGTGTATGCGTGTTAGTGTATTCATGTTTGTGTATCCCAGGGGTGACTTTAATGCAACTGCATGCTAACCCATGGAGACTTGATTTCCTGCAGGTACATTGAGGTCCTCAATTTTTGTCCCTGAGGGTGTGTGTGTGCACGCATGTGTGTGTGAGTGAAGGTAGGGAGCAGGAGTGGTACTGTTTAGAAAAGTGGTGCTGCAAAATATTAATTTCAAATCATTATACAGGCTTTTTAAAGATGTTTTTTCAGAGTGTCTCTTGAGTGGACCTTAATTCACAGCAGACATTTTCCCTTGTCATAACAGGAAACCAAAGGTGGAGCTGAAAAGCGTTAATGATACCTCAGATCCATTAAGTCAGCAGCGTTGTTCCAGTAAGCCAGTATAAAAAATACGGGGTAGAGTGGAATGCAGTTGTTATCAATATGACTAAGTGTGCCTGTGCTTTTTCTCTGACATGCCAACATGTCTCCTGTAAAAACAGTATGTATATGCAGTGTATTTTCATGGAACAAAATTCTTCCTCAGCTCATTTAGTGGATGTGTGTTTTGATGAAAAAACCTCATCATGAATAGCTCCTTACAGGTTTTAAACCCACTAGGGGTGGGTTTAAAAAATCGATTTACCCGATTCAAAAAGATTTTAGTTTGAATGATGCGATATCGATTAATTAAATCATGAATCAACTTTTAAATATAAATGTATTTTGCCAGAAACACTAGAATCTCAGGTTAAAGCTCACAAAACTATTTCAACAACTGCCAAACAACTAAAACAGCAAATAAGAGCAGGTAAACGGATTCAACAAAAAGATGTAAACACAAAGCGCGGATCCCTCTGTTCACCCGGCAGCATGTACGCGGACATGCCATCGTGTGCTGAAAGTCGACATCTCACAGATTCTGAAGCTGCAGGTTTCACCCCTCCTCGACCAAAATTCACTGAACCAGGAGCAAAAGAAGATCAAAACTATGCTTCAGGTTTGAAAAACATCATCATCAATTCTATCTTACTTTTGCTGTTTTGCTTCCAGAACGATAAAATCACACTTCCTGCACAGCTCTGTCTATGTGTACTTCAAGACCAGTTTACCATCAAAAATCTCTATTTTCTGCATTATTTGCTTGCTTATTATGCACCTGTCTACTGTTGTGTACAGCGCTGTCACCTGCTGTTTGTTTTTTCTTAAAAAATGACCTCCTTTCTCCTTTCTGCTGTTCAATTCCAAAGAAATTTAAACTTTTACAAATTATGCCAAATTGCAAAATGCTTACCTCTGCCTCTAATAAAACCCCTGTAAAAAAGTCAGGCCAGGAAAATCTCCTTCATGTGTGTTTTATCCTCAGTTACTTTGACACAAAGGCATCTTCTGTGATGCTTACACCTCTGATGAAGTCTGTCAGCTATGTTTTTATACATAGATATAAAAATATGGATATGTACTGGTAAAGGATCAGAATTATAATATTTCTGACTGTCTGAGTCAAAATTGAATCAAATTGAATCAAATCAAATTGGGACCTTGTGATTCGGAATCAGATCAGTCATAGAAATTGAAATCGATACCCAGTCCTAATAGTTACCTATACATAACTATACATTTGTAAGTTGATCATCGGTACTTGTCAAACACATACAAATGTTTCCAAGTGTCAGGACATCACTGCTTATATAAGCTTGGTGTAAAAATGCATAAAAAGCATTGTGCATTATGTTTGTCTTAGCAGGTATAAGTGAGCGACATTTCCAGAAGTGACATCTGCATGTGTGTGTGTGTGTGTAGGAAGGCACATGTGTCAGCATATATGTGTATTCATCAGTCTGTCTACCTGGGTGATACAGGCCCCAGTGAAGGCCACGATGACAGCCACTATGTTGACCGTGAGCTGGAACTGCAGAAACTTGGAGATGCTATCGTAGACGTTTCTTCCCCACATCACCGCCTTGACAATGCTGCTGAAGTTGTCATCAGTCAGGATAATGTCAGACGCCTCTTTAGCCACGTCCGTCCCTGCGATACCCTGACAGAGATTGAGACAGAGTGAGGGGGAGTCAGAGACTCATGACATGATTCATGCAAGCATTCAAGCATCCAAATTACTTTGGAGTGCTACTGTCTCAATATCATGCTGTCCTGCCTCCAAGTGCTACCACTTGGCATGAGTAAGAGCTGTGGCCAAAATAAAATGCACACTACTCAAAACACTTGTTATTACAAAACACAATGGAAAATGCACTGTATTCATAGTCCTTTACAGATTTATAACAGATGTATTTTATAAACATCTTGAATCATAAACAGATTTACTTAAAAGATACAGGATAAGAGGCTGATTACTACAGCAAATGTCATGACAGAAGCATTTTAATCCCAAATAAACACTAATGTGAACAATATCTCAGGTTACCATGGCAAAGCCCACATCAGCCTTCTTCAAAGCTGGTCCGTCATTAGTTCCGTCTCCTGTTACTGCGACAACCTGCCTCTGTTCTACAATGCTGCTATCAATGATGCCTGGGTGCAAACACGAAGAAAAAAAACGGTTTTAATTGGCAGGGAATCAGTTTGTGTGTGAGTGTGTGTTTTGGTTTATGGCCTTGAGACTTACCTTTAACCAAAGTGTGTTTATCGGTTGGTGAGGACCGAGCCAGCACACGCAGTTTGGGCCAGATTTTATCGATACGCTCCTGTTCAATCTGTTAGTTTAAAACAAGGAGAAGCCATTAACTAGTCTGTGCTTTCACTAGATGTCACTGTGGATTCGAAGTGTTAAACACGCTACAAAGGTGTGACTGAGAGAAAAAAATAATAAGGAGAAGAAGTGCTTGATTCTTTTATACTCCTCTCTTTCATTCAGTGTAACCATCCTACACTCTTGTATAATGATCACTTACAAGCAGCATTTTTAAGTGTACATTTAAATTCATACTCCATAGAAAAGTAGAGCCACAGCACTAATCAACAGCCATCCATCCCATTAAGCATGCTAAATTCAAAGGCTAAAGCTAAATAGGCTGGATAAAAGCATCGCCCATACAAATTTTACCTGTGTACTAACTACAGTGGATGCAGCCATGTCAGAGGTAATCTAATCTGTGTGTGTTTCCGGAAGTCCGGTTTCGAACATCGGCAGACCAAGAAGAGTTCCTGCACTGAAGTCAGCCACACCTGCTGCTCATCAGCCCTCGCCAGCTGCAGCTGATTGTCATCGTGGGCAGCCTCCCTACTTAACTGTGTGGCTGAGTTCTGTATTGTTTAGTTTAGCCGTCAGTACAGCCCCGGCTCAATAGTGAAAACTTTGTGTGTGTGTTGCTCGCCAGACTAATCAATGCGTCTTGTCTTTCCAGGATTCGGGAACGGAGTTGGTCACGGGAGGGTCACTGTACAGATTTGGAGTTTGGAGTTTCACGATTCACACCACAGACATGAACACGTGGGATTTTGGAGAAATTGCCACAGGAGCCACAGTGCAGGGATTTTCACATTGTTATTCATCTTTGGTCACTGTAACTAAATTCACTGTCTGTTTTTTGGAAAAGTCCTGCATTTGTGTCTGATTCGTACCACAGACGTGACACCTCCTAAATTTACAGACTTTTTTAGAAAATTGAGCCACCTATGACTTACATATCAGCTTATCAGCTTATTTTATGTATTGACATTAAATAAACTCTATGATTATAAAAGACCTCTCCAATTGTATAGAAGTCAGTGGCAAGCTTGCACTTAGCTCTCCATAAACATTTTCACTTTAACATGAAAATGATTTTATAAATTTAATTAACTAGTTCATATACATATAAGAAATGCAATCATTTTATAGTTTTAAAACAAATGTATTAGTGTGGATGGAATCTAAGTTGACAAGGTATTCACCTAATTTGAGACCCCTACTTACCTCTCCTTTCTCGTTCCTGATTCGTCGGTTAAAGTCTTTGCCCTCTAGACAGATAAAGTCATCCCCGGGGTGGATGATGCCACATTTAGCAGCAATGGCCCTGGCTGTGTTAATGTTATCACCAGTCACCATCCGCACTGTAATGCCTGCACGCTGACACTTACGGATGGCCTCCGGCACCTTGGAGGATAAGGAGGTTTGTTCACAAAAAATATAATGATAGTATTTTTAACAGCACAGTCACATTATGGCGTGAACAAACTCAAAGAACCAACTCAAATTCAAACTATTCCAAAACACATGCTAGCTCTCAAATCACATACGTCCATACTGACACTCGCTATTTTGAGGGAAGAAGTGTATTCACTCAGTAAAGGACAGCTAAATGAAGTGTTTGATGAGTGGCCACATGGTGTACTCATAACAGTTGCTGAGTGGACACATCTTGCCCTCAACTGTCACTGTCCTGAGGTCTACACAGCAGCAAGGGAAGGACCACCAAACAATTTTCAGCCAGTGGAAGGAGCAGAAATCATCAGTACAATAATCATACTAATGCTAGCTGGTTACCTATATAGCTAACAGCCAAATTTACTTACTACACAAGTATATATGTAGTGGACTACACAAA
This sequence comes from Tylochromis polylepis, assembly GCA_015107715.1. Classification (NCBI taxonomy): domain Eukaryota; kingdom Metazoa; phylum Chordata; class Actinopteri; order Cichliformes; family Cichlidae; genus Tylochromis; species Tylochromis polylepis. The sequence continues at coordinate 5,182 of VVHJ01001905.1, forward strand.
AATAAAAATGGAATTATCCAAATTACCCAAACTGAGGCAAACAAACCCTCTGTAGTATCCTACCTCAGGCCGTACAGGATCCTCTATCCCAACTACAGTGATGCAGGTCAACTCCGTCACTATCTCTGCCTCGTTGTCCCATTCTGGCTCCGGATTGGATGGAAGGTCACGGTATGCAATGCATATGGTCCTCAACCCCTCACATGCCATGGGTTCAATCACCTATTAATAATCATTATTGCAGCAATAATCAGGAAGGATAGACTACACTGCTTATTGTCCTGTATACAACATTTCATTTACATTTCTCCATCTAAATATGAATACACAGCTGTAGGGAAAAGACCCCAAGCTGCAGACAGCAGTAATGTAAAGACGAGATGACTAAAGCTGCCACAGTGAAAACTGAACTACTGAGCTGGAACAAAGTTGTGTAAGAAATTATTTTTCTTATGGCAGAAGTTGTTTATTAAACCACAAATGTAGGCCAGTCAGGCGGTCTATCAACTAACAATACTCAGCCTGCGCAGGCTGATAAACTCTGTGGGGCAAATATATGTGTTTTGCTGTTAAAAGTTTTAGTTACATCAAGGCTGATCTGGCAAACACTCATGTATAACAGATTTAGAATGTAAATCTGTGTGTCTACCAAAGCTGATGCCACAGTATTAACTCACATTCTGTTCTGTGATGCTTATGGTGTTTAGTGTGACTCCAAGTGTGACTTCTTATCTATAATGTGTGAAGAATATTTTTGCTAGTGGATATTTAAGATACAATATGGGCAGACTGAGTCAGGAAAGCAGTGGCCTCACAGACTTTTTATCTGGTTTCACAAAGCAACAGCCAAATGTAATAATGCTACAATAGGCCTCTAGCTATCAGCAGAACACTGATACAAGAGATCCTTGTGGCAGCACCACCGGTGAAGGTTGTGCTTATCATGACAGTTTCAGGATGTAATAAGTCCATGTTTCCAAATGAGGTGCCAGCATCTCAAAGTTTGTCCTGCACACAATAGCATAGCTCCTCACTAAAATCACCTGTGCACATCTAAAAAGATTATTAAACAAAAGAGGTACAAATTAGGTGATAATAAATGTAGTAACCAGCTTTACACAACTTTGTAGCCAGCTCAAGATAATATTTTTAATCTATCTGGCACACGGTGTACTGTTTTATTTCACTTTCATAGCTTTCTTATATTTCTGTTTCCAGCTTTACCTGCTTGGCATAAAATAGCAGAAAGGCACAGTTAGAGACTGTGACGATTACTTTGAATTTTGGCACTCAGCACTCAATCCAGAGTTGACTTTCTGTTTACGTCACCCTGCCGTATACAGTTTCTGTTTGTTGTTTGTAGAAAACAAAAGAAAATCTGTCATGTTAAAATTTGTGACTTTGAAATTTGAAATGTAAAATCTTCTAGTTTCTGAAAATGGAAAGTCCTGAAAAGTACTGAGAAGGTGGCTAAAATCTACCAGAAGGACTATTAGAACGATACAGTGTAGGTCTCAGAAAGTCTTACCTGTTTTACCATCTCATCTCTGTCACGTGGGCGGAAACTGCGCGATTCTCCATTGGCATCTAGAATGTAGGAACACCTGGAGACAGATGAAGATTTTTGGGGAGGAAAAAGAGCAGCTTTTATTTACAGATTCAAATCATTAAAAAAATTACATTAAACACAATGTGAGCTGTAGCTGTTATATTAGTTCACATAATCTCATGTAACACCAGACTACCTCCTCCTTTCCTCATCCTCCCCTATCACTCACTTCTTTAACATGATTTCAGATGCTCCTTTGCTGTAAAGCCGGAAGGAACCATCAGGCAGCTTGATCACCGTGCTCATGGATTTACGCACTGAGTTGAATGTATACACCTGAGAGAGAGGGGCAGAGGAGATGTGTGATACATAAGAGTACAATCAAAAATGGACTTTAATATCCCTGACTTAAAGCCCCACAGTGAAGGTTTACTTAAAGGTTTTAATCTTTATCAATGTGAGAGATCATGCTTGCTGCACTGTCAGCATGTTGACTCATCATAAAGTAGGGGAAATCAGCTATACCCTCATCATTTCATCACTGAAAAGTGATTGTGGCTTATTTAGCTATGAATAAGTGATGATTTGAGTCATCACTGTGATTCGCCAGCACCAAGGAAAACAACACGCTTGTTTGTCTCCCATCATTGTAGCGGAGAGAATGCTGTTGAACCCAGTCGTCAAGAGGGTGTTTTAAAATCCTGTAAGATTTTACAGCAGAGGTGTCAAACTCAGATTTACCAAGTCTGATACCCCTTCTCATTTCGCAAGTTTAAAGATTGCACAATGAGAATCAAATCAAGGGCCAAATATACAGCATAGTTCAGTTCAATTCCATTTTAGTTATTCAGCAACAAATCACAACAAGTTTCCTCAAGGCCCTTTATACTGTAAGGTAAAGACCCTATGGTAATACAGAGAAAACTCCCACAATCAGATGACCTCTTATGAGAAAAACTCCCTTTTAACAGGAAGAAACCTCTGGCAGAACCAGGCTCAGGGAGGGGCAGCCATCCACGACTCATTTGGGTTAGGGGAGGGGTGCTTTCATTAAAAACTTATGTACAATTTCGTCCACATAAATACCTCAACCAGCAACAAAAAACTTTATTAGCCTGAATAAAATTTAGTCAAGCAACATAATGCATTGTGGTTACAGTTCTACATTGGTATAGTACCATACAGCAGAAACAACAACTTGAGCGTCTCAAGCATTTAAATCTTGCACAAATTTCTCTCACCGAGCCTGTTTCACAGATCTAAACATGACAACTCAACAACTTGGGGAGGGAAATTTAGTTCAAATTCAAAAATCAAAGTAAAAGACATTTGATTGTGTTCTATGTTTTTACATTTGCAGGTAAGTGATGGCATTGCTCTTGTTAACAGATTGTATTCCACTTGTTAACTTGCTATTTATGTATGCGTTGCTTGGACCATTCCTCCAGTTAAAAATTGATAAAACATCTACTGTTGACCCCAATTAAATATAATCCTTGTGTACTACACATACAGTTAGACCTGCTTACATCATCAAAAGTGCAACAGAATGCAGTTCTTGCTTTGTTTTGAGGACACTGACTGTGATTAGCTCCCATTTGATTTTGTATATTAAAGCATATTGTGAAAATATATAATTTAATTCTCAGACTTTAAAAAACACAATATAAAGTCTGTTGATTCTTTTAGTTAGCTGAGTTCAAATACATAGTGACCTAGCCTTCTTGCAAACTTTTACTGAAATGTTATAGAAATAAATGGAACTGGTGAAAGTGAAATGTGGTGTATGAGTTCCTACCTTGTATAGTCTCTCCTCAGGGATCTGCTCTCTGATGGGGGCATAGTCCTGTTGTAGGTCTAATACAAATCCCAGCAGGCCACACTCTGTCTTGTTGCCCACCTGCTTTGCCAAACCCCCTTCCACATCAGGTGGCTGATGGAAAGTTAGTATGAAGCGAGTTGAGGTGTTTGATTGGTGAGGGAGAAATGATGGAGGGCAGAGAAAGTACAAAAATAAAAATGATATTAAAGAAAAGGAACAGGCAAAAGAAAGCCCACAAGTCCAATTAATTAGTGACAACCAAGGACCAGTAAAGCATTATTAAACCAGAGAACAACCTTCAACATAATGGCACCACTGTCAATACATGACTCACTAAGATCTTGGAGGTATAGGCGCTGTTGATTGCGATAGCATTGACTAACAGATTCAGTGTCCGGGGGTTGATCTGTCCAGGTTCTGGAATCACACGGTGGTGCACGTCACCTGAAAAGAAGAATATCACTTTAATCCACATTGGTAATAGATTTTTTCTGTGCTGCTATTGGTCCATCAAGCTGATAATATGAGTCACTCATGACAGAAAGTTGTTTTGTCAAGACAGAAGACTGCTATGCTGCTAAAGCTTTTTTTTTCCATTGTTTCCAGTGGTGAGTTTTTGTAAGCCAACAAAGATTTTAAGGGAATGTATGTAGTACAGTTATGTGCCAGTACATTACTGACAGCATTTCACAGAGGCACTTTTTTCATCATGCAGAGTGCTGCTGAGCCTGTCAGAACAGTTGTATAACATATTCTGTGGCTCTGCAGGAGCTTTGTCAAGCCCTAGAAAATAACCCTAGCGATGTCATCATGTGACTACAAATTTATGACAGAAAGTAACTGTTACAAACTAGGACACTGTGTTTGAATGACATCGCTAGAAACTATTGAGTATAAAGGATTCAGTATGTTTTGGAGCTTGACTCATAGCAAGAACTAAAAGTCAGGCTATCTTAGCCTCTGCTATTCACTGTTAACCAATCCTTTTGAAACACGTTTCTTACAAGTCTCTTTGTAAAAGTGCAATTTTATACTGCAGAAGTCTGATTTTGAAAAAGGAACATGAATATAAATAGCAACAAAAAAGAAGAGGTGACTGTACACAATTCAATGTGGATGTAGAGAGACTGTCTACAACTAGCAGAGAATGTATTAACTAACAATGACAACTGTTATTACAGATAAAAGAGTTCTATAAAGCGGCGCATCATCTGCAAAACAGTCAAAACATCTAATAATTCTGAACACACTGAGCATAATACTGATAACTGAGCATGCATAAACAACAGTTCCATCTCCTTTATACCTTGAGGCAATGTTAAAAGGGATGTCATATATTTACTGTTTCAAATCATAGGCCAACATTTCAATTAATGAGCTCAGTTTATAGAATCTTTCTCTTTGTTTATTTATAATAATAATAATACATTTTATTTATAGGCGCCTTTTAGACCCTCAAGGTCACCTTATTGTAATACAATAAAAGTGGCAATAATGCAATAAAGTAAAATATAG
>VVHJ01001906.1:0-11173 GCA_015107715.1 Tylochromis polylepis
AAACGTGAGAAGAAAGATGAGTCAGATGTCTACTCATATTAATGTACAGAATCCACCTGCTTGCTGCTTCTAATGCACAATCACCCAATGTATATACTATTTGTATTTATATATATTTAAAATGCTATTCCTTTTGCACATGTCGAAGAGCGTGTCAGGACACATTTCACTGTGTGTTATAATTGCATAACTACACATGTGACAAATAAAGAACCTTGAACCTTGAACCTTGAAATTCATCAGTAAAGTATTTACAGAATACAGCAGAGGGGTGTTTTCACACAGACGTCTCTATACGTGTAAGTCTTATTGCAGCTAAAGTTGTTGCCCCCTGGAAAGCAGATTTATGGGACTTGTTGGTTTCTTTCCAGAAGCTACAATACATCCATCTTTTATAGAGTACATGCTGGTAATTTTTATGTGACGTTAGGGTTGCAGTCTGTGTTTGCGCAGAGCTGGTTGTCTTCTTAATGTCAGTGTTTATTGTATTCCACTTTTTAAGCTACCGTTAGCTAGTTTTGGTGATAGTGGTAGAAAAAGTGAAATAAGAATTAAATCATTACATTTTCACCGAAAATTACTGACATTGGTCTTCCATATAGTAGTTGCACCACGGGCAAAGATAACTGAGCGAGTGTAAATTTTATTTAAAGTGTCAATTTTGTAAGGTGTGTTACAAGCTGTTCAAATAATTGTAATAAAAAGTATTTAGGCTAATACATAAAAATGTGCCTTATGACCATTTAAGCGTGAAATTTCCTCACTTACTGTAAAAGATATGCAAATGAACAGTCTATTTCGTAAAAGTCTCCAGGTTTGAAACTTTTGCAGCATTTGCTCATATGACACATTTTCCAAAGAACAGGACATATCAGGTCAAGCTGAAAACAAGAATCCTTACTTTCTGACATGATTATGTTTTAGAGATGGTGAGGAGACACATTCGCCACACTGGGCTGCAGCTTGTCACAGCTGGACTTTTATTAAACCCACGGAAACAGAATTTTTTTTGTTCTCTTCTTGGCCCGATGAAACCACTTAACAAACTCTTCAAGTTCCGCCAGTCTTGCAAGACTGTGCTCAAACACTGCTCTTTGACTCTAGATCCAATTAAGGGCCATTTACTTTCATGACACATACTTGGATCATGGATAAAGAAGCAGCAAGGGAACAAAGACTTGCAGGACAGGTAGATCCCTATAGACTTTGTTAGGGTACATTCTGTTACATAATGAGAATGAATAAACAGATTATTTTATCGGCAAGTGTTAATCAGGCAAAATTAACCTTGTGAACCCGAAGCGTTGATTCACACTTGTTAATTTTTAGCCTGCACAGTCACTGCAAGCCCCACCCTGGCTATGATTATTTTCATTATGGCTGTTAGCTTTTGCATGCACTAAATAAAGTATATAGTCTGCACGTGTGGTAAAAGTTTACTTAGCTTATTTTGTTTGAATCAAGAATTCTCTAAAGTAGCCTCTCGTCAGTGAGGTCATGCTTCAGATTGCATGTCAGGTCCACAGATAAAAGTGGTTGGTCTAGACTCTGAAACTATCATTTCCTTAGCAGCAAAAGTATACAGCTTAGAAAATATCCAATAACAAAGAAGTTTTATATTTGAAAAGTGAGCTGTCATTAACCAAAGTGTTTTCATTTAGCATTCATGTGGTTGCCAGAAGTACTATTGAAAAGGTGGCAAAGGGAGCTTTGTGTAGAAGACAGCTGCTGGATGAATTGCTTCGCCTCAGCCCTTTGTAAATTGATTAGAATCTTGCTCTGGTATATTGTGAGGCATGTTGATCTTACCACCTTAATGCTAGAGGTGTTCTGGACTCTTGTGTTTGAGTACCAAGGTAATGCTGGGTGCATGGGTGTTACTGCATATAATCTAAGATCAGATAATACCTGCTTGTAGAAGATCAAACAGATATGAACAAAGTACTGAAGAACTGACCATACACCAATTAGCCCTGTTTTCCTTATTAACTGTGGAAAGGTTGGCACATTTCTTCTCTCATTACACCAGTGCATGAAAACAGATTTACCATGTTATTTTTTTAAAGAAGGGATCACTGGTTTTGTGAATCTTCTCACATCAAACAGGAAAAAAGCCTCAAGCCCCTGTAGCTACCTTTTCTGATAAAGAAAAGCCTCTGAGAATACATGACAAGATGTAAACATTAAGTTTTGTACCACATTTGTACTGGTCCATAAACGCAACAAAACTACAATAAAAGTGGCTTTACTTACTGGCGGTGCACACACCTTCAATCTTCTAAAATTACAAGACACATTGCATGCACAGTACGTTGAGTTTTGCCTCTTTCCCTTTGCTCTGCACTTTCATATTGAATACAAACTGAAATGTCTATACCGGTGTATTGTAGCTTTTCACATCTGTTAGGACGCATTTCTTCGAACCTTCCAGCCTTTTCTCAAAACTGTAAACACAACAAAATAGTTTTACACAAACTATATTCACAAAACATCTGACTCTTTTGGCAAAACCAAAGTAACTCATCAAAACATTTTTATGTCAGCTCCAAGCCAAACAGTGCTCTCAGACCATAAACACAGACAGCAAAAAAATTATTGAAAACCACAAAAATTGTTGTACAGCTTGTCTCTGTCCCTCATTTCAATATAGGAAACAGAAAAAGGGTATACTTAAAGCTTGTGTTTTATATTATTGCATTTTTAAAAATATTTTTTTCTGTCATAGACAGCAATTGTTCTTTTTGTTATCTTTCACCATCTCCTACATGTGGTCGTCCTTCTCAGATCAGTGGTATACAGGGTGACACCCCTTATGTTTAAGGTTGAGCTCATTTTAAATAATTTGGTTTAATTAAAACTAATGCATTATATTCTATCAGATCATGTTTTGGTTTTTTTTGTGAGTGACTCTCTTTGAATGACTCGGACTCGGACCCACCCAAACGGCCTTTGGTAACTGTTTACTCCCCTTACCTGCTGGGACAGAATGGCCTTTGTTCAAGGCGTCCATCTGCAGAATGATGGGGGGGGGAGGAGTTAGGTGTGTGGAGGAGTGACTCCCCACAGAGAGCCTCTTTTACCCCCACAAACGCCGCCTGGCACCGCTCTGTCCACTGGCCCAGATCTGGGCAACTTTCCGAGTGAGATCAGTCAAGGGGTTGGTCAGGTCGGCGAACCCAGGCATGAACCAGCAATAGTACCTAGCCAGCCCCAGGAACCGCCTCACCTCTTTTTTGGTCTTAGGATGCAGGCAGGATAAAATGGCGGACGTTTTCTTATCCTTTGGGCACACCTGCCCGCCTCCCAAGTGGTACCCCAAATACTGTACCTCCCTCCGTCCAGCTGCACACTTCTTTGAGCCCCGCGTACCTCAGGGACTTCAGGACCGCGGTCACCACCTGCACATGCTCCACCCAGGTGTCACTGTGGATGATCACATCATCCAGGTAGGCGGCAGCATATGCAGCGTGAGGACACAGCACTCATTCCACGAAGCGCTTGGAATGTGGCCAGAGTTCCAAACATGCCGAACAGAAGTGTGACAAATTGATACAAACCGTACGGAGTGGAGAAAGCCGTTTTTTTCTTTTACTCTGCAGACAAGGGAATTTGCCAGTAGCCCTTGGTTAAATCCAGCGTCCTGAAAAACTGAGCGGTGCCTAACTAGTCCAGGAGCTCGTCAACCTGGGCCATGGGGTAGGCATCAAACCATGACACTTCATTCAGTCGACACAGAACCATATAGGTCCATCGTTCTTCACAACCAGAACTATGGGGCTACAGATTTCACTTGTCAAGCACTGATTGCGTTGCTTGCCCTGTTGCAACGCAAGCTGGCTTAAAGACTATGTATTGGGTTAATCAAATGTGAACTATTTTGAGTTTCTGTGTGTAAGCATTGACACTTGTGATGTAAGTGTCATTGCTTACCTGTTGTGACAACTATGCAAAATATGTTTCTCTGACTAAATAGCGCTTATTTTGAGTGCTCTCTTCTGGTAAAATTCAACTGCTTTTTAATCTCCATGGTGTTAGTTAATGCTGTTTTTAAAGCTGGTGGCATAGCATCTCATCATTTGTCAATGGATAAGGCTAATGTTGTCAAGTTTTTTGGGTTTTTTTTAAGATTAAGATTGTGCTTTTTTGCCTTTATTTGACAGTTTACCAGTGAAGGCTAGACAGGAAAGATGGGGAGAGACAGCAGTGGAAGACATGCAGCAAAGAGCTGCAAGTTGGACTCAAACCTGGGCTTCTGCATTTCAGCCGTGAGGCATATGGGCACCCAACAATTTTAACTCAAATCATGGCATTTTTCTAAATCTGACCATAATTAAATTCAGTTGTTAGTATTCAAACCACATCTGACCACATAATACAGTTGAGGTTCTAGATATGCTAAAAGGAAAACTAAACAACCCCTCAACACGTTTAACTTTTATTTCGGTTGTCGTACCTTTACAAATGGCTGCAGCTTTTCAGCCACCAGCCGAACACACACCAACAACAACAATCCCCAGTCAGGACCCAGTACAGGCTTTAATGCAGATGCGGCATGATCGCTGATGCCGCTCTGGTGTGTCTGCCACCCCCCGCAGCCGTGCCACCGACCACACCCCGCCACGTATCCCCATCGCCGACTGAGGCCAGGGAGCCATCCGGCCAAACCAACCCCCCCCCCGAGTGGGAGAGGGAATCAGCCCCGACCGTCGGCATCCCTGGCCCATGGCCCAGTGGCAGGGAGGTCTTGGTTCAGGGGGCCGCCTGCGTATCCAGGGGCAACGGTGGTCACGAGGTGGGTCCGGGGGCAAACCGTGTGTCCAGCAGCGGCCCCGGAGCTGGTCCATGGGCAATCACGGCCATGAGCCGCAAGGCGTCTGGCACAGCAGGCGCGGATGTGAGCCAGGGCTCACAGTCTGCTTGACGGCCGTCGGTCCCTCTGATGCCCCAACCTCCGGCTCAGGCTGAGCAGGTCCTCCTGGCACCCCAACCTCCGGCTCAGGCTGTTCTTAATATCACTAAGTCAGTGATATTAAATTTTCAGATAGTTACAAAAGTTCTTCATTGTACATTTTTCCATATAATTGACAGACTATTCCATACATGAAACTAAAACTCAACAGATTACAATAGAACTGGTTCCACCTTTCTTTTAGAGAAATGTTACGTCTACCAAGTAAATCCATAAAGACTGAGTTAATTCAGCACTATGTATAGAATGTTTTGATTCAGTTGTTCAATCAGTGGTGTTTAGTTTAGTTTATCTAAGTCAGTACGGCCCTCTGCCCAGTTTTTAGTGCTTAAACCTAACCAGGACTTGGAACTGGAAGCGAAATCAGCAAGAAGGGAAATCAAAAAACAACAAAAGCAAAGGTCCCAGTAAGAAAGGAACCTGGGTCCCCTGGTGGACTAATTAGTGACTCATGCCACTGCTACCCATCCAACTACCTAATATTGACTTTTTAGCTGTCTTTGCGAGGACTGTTATCTTGCACTGGGCGATATTACTGTAGCACGCACAACAGAGAGACCCAGCAGGGATATGACAAAAATAAACTGGATTAGAATGCATTGTGTTAGTATATGAATGGCTCTGGAAGCCGTAAGACAACAGTTGTCTATTCTGGGACAGTACAGTAGAATTTCTGTGAAACTCACGTACCAAGCTTAGAGTGGTGTCATACAAATGCACATACAGTTTGTCACTTGCAGTAAGGTTATCAGATTCTTTCTATACATTTAGCACCTGCTTTTGAGTTTTGTGAAGAATTAATAAACACACCACCCTCAGCCTCATGCCCACCACCGAGGCACATGCTGAAATCCAAAGTGTGACAGCCCTGTCATGTCCTGTTTTAATCACTGTTCAGGGAAAGGCTTTAACAGACAGCAAGAGATTGTTAAATCACTTGAGTTTGTTAAATATAGTGAAGCCCGAGATGCCCCTTCCAGGTAGATCATTATTCGTGTTTGCTCGGAAAATTTTGTAATGCCATGACTGATCCTCAGGACCATTTCCAATTATATTTATGGATGATGAGAGTGGGGCCACTTATACAACAATGGGTCCTTGCTCATATTCCCGAACACTAAAGATAAACACGGCGAAAATACGCACTCTAGCATGTTACCTATTTATCACTCGCCTTAGGCACTGCCGAATGAGAACAACATAAAACTGACAAGAGGAAATGACAAATAAAAAATGCAGTTTTTTTTTTTTTTTGCCTTCACATTTCAGCATTTATGTTCGGCATCAGCATGTGTAATTTTGTTCCCCTGGAGTGTACGTGCAGTCCAGAAATGACCTGCAGGAAGACAAACACACAAAAAAAGCAAAACCAAAAAATAAATAAAGAGGACAACACGCAGAAACACGCAGTGAAGCACTGGTCCCAAATGCACGGAAATTGCTCTCTTCTAGCCTCATGATTTGCTTGATTATCCATGCTGCTCACCTCCGAGTGACACAACGCAATATGAGAAATGATGAATACAGCAGCTCGTCAACTGTAACGGCCATTTTGGGGGGGATAAAAAGACAAACAAATAAAGAGAAAATCCTCAAATAGGAACTGCTGTTTGAAGGGGTATTATTGAAAATGCCTCTCTGGGCTTTATTCCGACTCTTTGTCAGCCTTCACAGTCCGATCTCAAGGGTTTTAGTATCAAATCCTGGACATGACAAGTAGTGACTATTTATAGTGCAAGGAGTGTTGAATTATAGCTTATTTGATCACTCATTCTGAGCGGCTTGACAATGAGGTGATCCTGTTTCTTTTCTATATTTATTTTTAAGGCAAAATCATGTTTGAAGCTACTGTTTACTGACTAACATCAGAAAGCCACAATGCAGCAAGTTGGCAGACTTCTTTTTTCTTGTTCTTCCTTGCTTCAGTCCTTTTGAGCCTCTTATAACACTGTGCACATTAGTTCTGCTTTCCTTAGCTAAATTAAGCATTCAGCCGATTAAGGCCTCACTAATCGTTTAATGGGGAGGGGAATGTGAACATGACCAAGTACAGACCTTCTCTGGCACCGCTTTACTGGCTTCTATGTAAACACTCTGGGGTCAAGTTGTAGCTAAGTGTTCTTTAGTGACAAGGAGGATGTGTATGTGTATAAATGCAGGACTTTCCAGGAGTCTTTGCCTGTCTTTCTTTCACTTCTCCCTCGTACACCTGCCTCCCTTCCTTTCCCCTCTTTTTTTTCTTGGCTATTATCCCATCCCATTTCAGGAGTGTCAACCATATGGCCTGCAGGCCAGAAGTGGCCAACCACAGGGTCCAATTCAGCTCAATGGATGGCTTTGCAAAGTATGAACATTGCTGAAAAGTGATAATTAAAATTTCTCAGTATTACAGAGGAGTGGAAATGACCAATGCGTTGAAGATATTTCAGAATCTTGAGAGATTGGATGGATCATTAGACAGGTCCTTCAAATAATAAGTAATTTTGGCCCTTATTAGACCTACTGTAACCTGTAAATTGTAAATGAGCAGCGAAATGTAACGTTTTCAGAATGTGCTTGAACCCTTTTAATAAAAATGAATACTTTTTTTAAAATTCAGAAATATTAAGATATTATTTTTTTATAGTTATATGATGTGGTGGTTTTACAGCTCTGGCTCAAAATCAAATTGAATTATTAATCAAAGTGAGTTTGACACCCTTGCTATATTGTGTCCCATTCTTTTATTATTTTATGTTTCTTCCTTCAATCACAGTGGTCCACATTTTTATGAATTATACACAATTGCAATCACAATACCACAATCCTGGCAGAGCAGCTGTTCTCAATTCCAGCACTCTCTTTAATACATTCAAGTGGTAAATCTCATTGAAGGTCTGCCATTTAAGCTGTTGCACACATGCAAGCCACTTGGCAACCCATGTCAACCCCAACTCCTCGTTTTTATGCTTTGTCTGTCTCGGCTGCAATTTCATGTCTGTTGTCGTTATGGTCTACTCTGTTCTTTATGTGACTTCTAGCTCCTCCTCTCTATCTACCTTGGGATTTTTATGTTGCTTTGGGCTGCACACATTTGCTGCACACTGCAAGCCACTTTGCAACCCACCTACACCAAATTAGAGATGCTGATCTCAATTCCAGCCTACATTAGTTGATTGCTCAGATACTGCTCTACACAGATGACAGGGAAATACAGAACCTACTATTTTAAGCTGCTTCATTCAATTCCTGTGCATCTGAAATCATTGTCATATCTGTCATTGGTGCCTGTTTGGTGTGGGGCTCTTCTTACAGTCTCTGTCTTTCCATGTGCAAATGTGTTGCACAGAAAGTTTCTGTAGGAAATTGTCAATATCCATGTATGCACATGGAAAGGTAGGAAGGTGTACTCCAAATATAAATTACTGCAGTGGGAAGTCATCTTTTTGGCTATAGTCATCCTGAGTGAAGCACAGATAAGAAACTGTACGGGTGCAACACCCTCCAACTCCCCATCTATCGCTCTCAAACACACAAACCAGTAGTCTCAGGAAGGGTTTTATCAGAGTCAGCACAGAGCTGGTTGACAGTGAAGAACGAGCTTGGTTCACTAGTTTCAAAAAGAGGATTTCCTCTGCGGCAGTGCATCTCAAACTTATAGATATGGTCCCTAAATAGTTCATAGTGGTAATATATTTTAATGAGCACATTGGCCAGAATGAGAAATTAAATTCTTATTGCGGTCACATGCTGTGGAAAGTTTCAGAATAGCTCTGTGTTAGTTAGTTTTGAATAATAAGGGAAAATACAAGTTACACTGGTGTTTCATTTGGCCAAGATCCAGCGAATTCAACTTCATCTTTAACATTTCCTGAACAGTGGCAGAAAAAAATATAATTATATAATGACTGATGAATATTTCCTTCAGTCACTAGCTGTAATGAGATGCTTAACCTAGCTGACGTGTGGGCAGTGGGACCACAAATAAAAGATTAATAAATGTTTCTTTTGTAGAAGTAAAATGTGTTCACTTCCTCATTTACATGCACTTGCCAGCAACTTTATTGCAACCCCTTGCAAAGTACTGACTTAATTCTTCATTAATTCACCAAGGTGTTAAAAGCATTCCTCAGAGATTTTTGTCCATGTTCACAGGGTAGTATCACAGAGTAGCTGCAGATTTGTATGCTGGACATCAAACTCCCCATTCCAAAAAAAACTGACAAAGTGGTCATAAGGGATGGATATAGTCAGCAACCATACTCAGGTGGGTTGAAACATTTAAATGGTGTGTCATAGGTACTAAGGGGCCCAATGTGTGGCACATTATTACATCACCACAACCAGCAGCCTGAACAATTGATATAAGGCAGAATGGATCCATTCTTTCACGCTGTTTACACCAAATTCTAAATTCTCTGTCACAGCGGAAACTGAGACTCACCAGACCAGGCAACGTTTTCACAGTCTTGAACTGTAACCTCAGTTTACTGTTCTTGGCTGACTGGTGTGGTCTTCTGCTGCCCATCTGCTTCAAGGTTTGACATGTTGTGTGGAGAGAGATGCTCTTCTGCATATGTAGGTTGTAATAAGTGGTTATTTGAGTTACAGTTCCCTTCTTCTCAGCTTAAAAGAGTCTGACCATTCTCCTCTGGCCTCCTCAACAAGGTGTTTGTGCCCAGAGAACTGCTGGATGTTTTCTCTTTTTAGGACAATTCTCTGTAAACCCTGAGATGTTTATACAGGAAAATCAAAGTAGAACAACAATTTCTGAAGTATTCAGACCAGCACATTTGGCACCAACAAATAGTCCCCATTTAGGATGCTCAGTTTTAACTTCAGCAGGTTGTCTTAACGATGTCTAAATGCACTGAGTTGCTGCCATTTGATTGGCTGCTTCAAAATTTGTGTTAACAAGCAGTTGAACAGTATCTAACAAAGTGGATTTTACCTTTCACTTGTTAAACACGCCAACCAACATAATTAGTAAATATATGTAATAAAAATCCAACAAAATGACCAAATAATTTCAGTCACACAGTGATATTATTAGTAAATATCAATAACTTGCCCATCAGATCAAAGTCTCACATAATTTGACCAATTTGAAGAGGGGGCGCTGCTCTTGTGGCGACCTGCCACAGGCGTTTATTGTGTTTTCTAACTTTGTGTGTGTGTGTGTGTGTGGGGGGGGGGGGTTCTAACGTTGTTTTTAACCTTGCTTTTAACTTGTGAGTTAACAGATCGTTTCCCTGATTTGTTTCTCATGTGGTTTTTGCCGAGATGGAGATTTTCTACCCTTTATTTTTATTGTTGGTTGCAAAGTTTACCTGGAGTTATTCATTCTCACAAATAATTACTTACACACGAAAGGCACTCCTTGGACTCCAGTGGTCCTGTTTGTCTACGAACAATTCTTCACATCCTTGGATGGATGTAACGCTTGGAGAGGATTTATTTGCCTGGTCAAGGACAAACTTTGAAAAGCCCTGAGGCTCGAGGAAGGAAGGAAAGGCGGCGTGCATTAGTGTGTAAGGGAACTTCAGAGGAAGAATCGTGTTCCTCTGCCTTCTATGATTCTGGCTAATGTCCAATCTCTTAGGGACAAGATCAATGAACTACAAGGGAATGTGCCGCATCTTCGGGAATACAGAGAGGCTTGTCTTAAGGCATTTACTGAGACATGGCTGACCGATCAGGACAGTGACACTTCACTGCAAATCAGCGGCTTTGGGACCCCTGTCAGGTTGGATCGGAACTGTGGAGTAACACGTAAATCTCATGGAGGAGGAGTATGTTTGTATATCAACCGTGGTTGGTGTAATAATTTTACTGTGTGTGAATGGTTGTGTCTTCCCAACATTGAGCTCCTGTCAGTATCTGTCAGGCCATTTTATTTACTGAGGGAATTCCTTCAAATCTTTGTCACTGTTGTTTACATTCATCCCAATGCCGATGCCATTTTTAAAGTGGTACACAAGCTCTTCTGACTTAGATGAACTTACTGATGTGGTGTGTAGCTACATCTCTTTTTGTAAAGACTCTGTGATTCCATCTAGAGAATTTAAGACTTTCCCCAGTAACAAACTGTGGCTCTCCAAAGACATTAAGGATCTGATTCTTAAAAGGAGAATTGCTTTTAATGAGGGAGATGTTTCCACTGTGAGGATATTGAGGAAGGAGGTGAGGGCTGTAATAAAGAAGGCTAAGATGAGGTATAAAAAT
>VVHJ01001907.1:0-10427 GCA_015107715.1 Tylochromis polylepis
CCCTCCTTTTAACATGTCAGGTCTGCCATTCTAACCCAATCAGCCTGACATAATGATCTCCAGCCTTGTGCTCGTCAACATTCTCACCTGAGTTAACAAGACGATTACTGAAATGGTCTCAGCAGGTCCTTTAATGACAGCAATGAAATGCAGTGGAAAGGTTTTTTGGGGATTAAGTTAATTTTCATGGCAAAGAAGGACTATGCAATTCATCTGATCACTCTTCATAACATTCTGGAGTGTATGCAAATTGCTATTATAAAAACTTAAGCAGCAACTTTTCCAATTTACAATATTTATGTGATTCTCAAAACTTTTGGCCACGACTGTACATAAACATCACGTTGGGGAGACAAATAAGTGCTCAGCATCACACATTCAGGACCAGTCTGCACAAACATTTTAGTTAGTGTCCAAAAAACATTCAGGTTACTTACCCTGTTGTTTTATAAAACAAATTGTCAGCTCTACTAGAGAAGCCACATCCTCTGCTGGATGGTTATATGATTTTTCATCCTCAATGGTTTTCCTTTAAATCATCAGTAGTTTGAGGTCTGTGAAATGTCTTGTAGGCGTGTTATACTTTTTGTGCCTGTGAATTTGTCGAGATTGAGTCTCTGACAATTTTCTGTGACCATGCGTCAACAGAGACTTCACGTTACAATGCGCCAACAATGGATTCACGCTTCAAGCAGACTTCAGAAGCCCTATAACAGGACTATAATGTCAGTGAAGTCTGTGTCCTTGTCTTAGTATAACCATCTCTATGACTTTCACAGTAAACCCTTATTTAGATTTGGATGACTTAGACTGACTTGTGTGCATGTCTACCTGTCCTCACACTAGTTTCTTTCCACCTGTCCATCAGTGTGGTGTGCGTCGGTGGAGATGGTTCAGTTGCAGAGCTGTGTCATGCTCTGGTCCTCAGAGCTCAGCTGGATGCAGATTCCCCAGTAAAACCAGTGAGAGCTGCACTGCCACTGGGAATCATCCCAGCTGGTAAGAGAGGGTGTTCTCATATAAACCACTGCTTTAAGATCTAGTAAGGTTTGGTATGCTGGTATGCAGAAAGATGACATGAAGTACTTTTATTGACTGACTGTCCTCACATGTTTACAGGTTCCACAGATGTGGTTTCCTGTTCTGTTCATGGAGTCAGAGATCCAGTCACTGCAGCCCTCCACATCGTCTTGGGTAAGGCCTACTTGTTGTAGATCTGTTACATAGATTGGGGTTGGTTGAAATTGTCTTTAGTAAATCTATATTTGGATCACCTTGTGTCATCTATGCCTTTTTATATATCTGTCATAATATCTTTTTTTTATGGTGCAAGCTCTAGATCTGCAGTTTATCTCCAGGATTGAAAATATTCAAGGACAAAACTCGTTCTGTTTTAATATTTAATCTGTGGCAATCGTAGGCAGGTTCTTCATGTAAAAGACATGTAATTTCCTTATAGCAGATCACAGGGAGCCAATCGGGAGCTTGTGCTCTTGCTAAGCTTTGCTGTGACTGGCTGATTGTCAGTCCGGCAGCACGGACAGTCTTTAAGAACAAACAAACGTGCAGACAGACGGTGAGACTGGACTCTGGAGGGAGTGAACAGACAGATGTCTAACAGCAGGGTCTGTTTCACTCTAAATCACAGGTTTACACTGCTCACAGCAGCCCCGCCCCCTTTGTCTCTGCCCACCTCCAGTCAGGTAAACAGCCGTGGGCTGCCGTGTTTGAATGACAGCTTATGGTGTGATGATGTTTCATTGTCAATAATTAATACTGTGAGCTGAGTTTGTATGTGTGTGAGACAGATGGGAAAATTCAATAGCCCTAATGAGACTACTTCCTGAACAATAGAAAACTGTTAAAATTCCCAGGTAGGAAGCTGTTCCCACAGACACCAGGTGACTGCAGGTGAGTTTTCCTGTCTTCATGACACTGACGAGGTGGGCTCATCCACAATCACCTGGTCTCATTGCAGGATGTTAAACTACTAACAGGGGCGGAAGCATCAGCACTGTTGCTACGGTTACCAGAGCCTGAGCATCCCTTGGAAATACTGGCTTAACTGTTGACTTTTTATCAACTTATGTTTGGGAGCTGCAGCTGACACTTAAAATGTCCTGTATGTGAAATGACCTTAGCTTGTTTATATGTGTGTCAGGTATTTCTAGCTGTTTTTCTATACAAACAAGCTTTTCAGCTGTGGTCAGACCTATCAGCAGTACCTATGAGAATACTCATTCCTTTTTGTAATTATATAGATTTATCAGAGGCAACGTACATGTGTTTCTGTTCAAATGACACCTAATTTTAAATTAAATTAAATTAAATATGTACAAATGAGGACAAAATTATTAGCCCCCTATTAAAATTTTAAAGTGTTTTTTTCTAACAGTGCTAGACATATTTCAACATGGCATCTCTAAACATACTAGTTTTCCTTAGAAAGCATGAATTATTTCTATTCGCACACAATAACACAATTATTTCAAAATCTGACTTTTTTATTGAGCCATAGGACAAACCACATCTGTGCAATAATCTGCTTTAACTTTGTAGCAGTAAAAGTTTGTAAAATCTTCCAGTTTGCACACAGTATAAAAGCTTTAGCGAGCCAAGGTCCATGCCAGAAGGCCTGGAGGGTCTTGAGAAGAAGAACAAGCTGGGATTGCTTAGGAGACGTGTGAAAACTACAACAAATGGCTGCAGGCTGTTATCCAGCAAAAAGGAAACACAATTAACTATTAGCATCGTGCAGGGTAATGTTTTTTTCTGTGTGCAAAGTAAAATAATATAAGCATCCAAAATAAAACTAATGTTTTGAAAAGCTGCGTTCAAAATTCATTGCTCTGTTTAACAGAGGGTGGAAAATCCCCTTCATAAGGGGGCCAATAATTCTGTCCTCATCTCTAATTATGAATATATAAAACCATGACATGAAATTCACTGCCTTGACCACTTACATTTGACATCTTACCTGTTTAAAGCAGTTTGCCTCATTCATTGTTGTATGAAAAAGGACTTCTTGCTCACCGAGTTTGAAATTTTTCCAAAAGTTCAAAATCTGCTGTCTTTTCTAGCCTGGCTTGTTAGAAACCTTCACTGCAATGATGAGTGGGACAAAAATAGAGACCATTTTAGCAGTATGTGAATTTCTCTTTTCTGGTATAGCAGCAAACCTAAAGCAATGCAATAGCTGATACACCGAAACTATAGCATAGTGTATCTACAGACTCACAAACAGATTTAATATTATATTTATTTAATACTTGACGGTTGCTCCTCCTGGCGTTTGGAGGGGTATCTTTGTTGGCACCATCATCATAGCAGTAACCAAAAACCAGAAGGGAAGCTGGTCGAGGTTCAAATAGCAATCAGGATTAGCCAAGCTAGCTGTCTGGGAGTAACAACAGGCTGATGTAACTCATATACAACAGTCTGAATATTTAGATTTTTGATACTTTGATGCCAAAGCACAAGCAATATGGCGCCATTCAAAGTACGTAATGAAGCATGAAACTGGTACATGTGAATCCTGCTTAACAAAAGTATCAGTCTGCATCGGCTTTCTCCTGTCAGTTTGCTGTTAGCACAATGTGGGGTGTTGGGTGGATAAATGAATGATAGAGTCGAGGACTCTTTGACTCCAGTGCGGCAGCTCCCCTTGTTTTGTTGTAGACTTTAAATGTATTTACCTGCATTTATGCACAAACCAGTAATGATTGTGCAGGTCATCTACTAATTAGTCCTGGGCAGTGTAGAAATATATAAATACGTTTTGTTTCTGCTGTTGCCTTTTTCCATTATGAACACGCTGTACACTTCAGGTACACTACAGTAATTTCTGCTTTAGCACAGAATGACCAAATCCACCTTCATTAATGATTTACCCAAGAACGTGAACACTGGAAGTGTTAACAACTGCCACGAGTGCTGAAAAAGTCTCCAAGCTTTCTCCATGAGGATGTTTCACAGCGTCAACAAACTCTGGGCTCACAAAGCAGATGCATTAACCAGCTCCTCAGACACTTCCCTGACACTGGGAGCTGACTCCCTGTTCGCTGTGTGCTCACATGAATGCAATAAAATAAATAAATCATTCAACTCCTCTTCTTCTAGAGTTTTTAAATGTTCATAGACTGAATGTATCAAATTCTGATATTAATAATAATCAGAGCCATTTCACTGCCTTGGGATACAGTATGTGTCACATGGTGAACATGACAGTAATAATTTGATTGCTATGCTATCAATCCAAAAAGCCCAGCACCCTTCTCATACAGTCACATAACAACATCTCCACAGAGCAACATTTCCCATGTAAACAATACAGTGCTGGGGTATTTTCAAAGTATGTTTTAGAAAAGCTTGTTTCAGGAGGGGGAATATTATGGTTTAATTCAAGAAAAAACAAAGTTTAAAAATGACAGAATTACAAATGTGAGTCAGCTTTTTAATCATGAGTTACAGCCTTGGTATGAACGCTCCGACTGAGCTGAGCAGCAGCTCTAAATCCTGCTGCTGGTGGCTTCATGTGTCCATTTTTAATGCCCCCTTAAAAACAAGATACTGCATCTCAAAGGGCTACCCTTTAAATGCGTTAAAATTCCTTAGCAACCATTTATGTTGCAGTTGTGTGGCAGTCTGTTACAGGTGCCATTTTAGATATATGATTTTAAACAAATTCTGACAGATGTCTGTTATCTCCTCCCTAAATGCTTGTGTGAGATCATTATGGGTTGATATTCATTTATTTCAGCATTCAAAAAAAAACATTGTGTGAGCATTTTACTGCTAACTGAGACGGTCATCCAGCTGATGTGACGCTAACACAACTTTCTAATGATCTGTTGGTTTACTGCTGAATTAACTCAGTCATTTTGGTGTTTCACTGATTATTATATTTCAGCCTTATATATACAAGATATTTTAGGTACATATATATATATTTTACATTCAACCAATTCATCCATGTTATTTTTAAAAAAGAACTACCAATATGGTATGGAACTAAATCCTGAAGGTGGATTAGGAGCCAAACAGAAAGATAATGACTTTGTGATGTAAATGAATATTGGTTGGACCTTTTAAGAAGCGCCGCAGGTTTGATCTCGGTGACACACTGACCGTCTCAGCTTTAATCCTGCGCAACACACACTGACACACAAACACACTGACAACACGCCATATGGTGAGGAAATCAGATTCTGTCCAGAGAGACAGACAGGCAGTCAGACAGACAGGTGCGGAGACAGCAGTTCAGTTCAGTAGGTTACAGCAGGTATGTGGCCAGATGGCCCGCTTAGCGCGTGTGCCTTTGTGTGTATCCATCTAAAAGCTGATGGAGCATCTCAGTAAAGGAGCTTGATGGAGAAATCAGATTATTTTAAAATGTATTTTAGTTACTTCTGTGGTTTGTGCTGAGTTCAGAGGCTGTAGAAAAATAAAACCGTAAGCAGTGTTTGGTATAGAAGCCATATTTTTCCTCACGCACAAAAAGAATCTGAGGAAACGTTGTGTGATTTGATTGCTATGTCTAATCTCCAACCACCATCATCATCTCTCTGTAAAGTTCCTTTCTATAAATGACATTTAAAACATGCATTTGTGATCCACCGAATATAGGTGTTACATTACATGCACTAATGTGATGATGCTCTTTGTAAGCCAGTTTTGTTTTCAGCGTAGTTTTCATCCCAAACGTGAGCAGGTTTAATATATTACATGGGATATATTTGTTCATTTTATAGAGATTATTACATTATTATTATTAGAGATAAAAGTGCATTCTTTTTTTTTAAACTTTCAGATGAAAGTGTAAACAATCACATCATCAAATTATCACAACACACACATAACCAAACCATCAATTCTCAAACACCAGACCCAATCCTAAGGAGGGTCTAATTATTGACAGCTAATCTGCAAATCTATTAAAGCTGGCAGTTTTAACATTTTGTAAAATGTCTTTTTCATACATTAAAATACAGTTGGGATTTTTTTTTAAGCGATCACAGTAGCTGTACAGTCTCGACACATCAGATGTAGTGAAGCTAGAGACACCATCTAAGGAACATGAAATGGGTCATATATAGATATTAGCACAAGTACACCCTCCTGAATTCTTTCTGTCATCAATCTATGGCATTTCAATCCTCGGAATTATTAATCGGCTTCAAACATTTGCTTAATTAGCCATATTTTAGAATGTGTGTATTTGTATATCTCACTTTGTAGGGATATAAACCACAAAATTTACAAACGCATAGTAAGGTTACAAAATTATTCATTTTCAGTGTGGAGACTTGGTATAAGTTAGAGTAAGAGCTGTGTGATGTCCTCTGAAGTGATGGAAGCACAGCTGTGTGTGGTGCATCCTAACTTTTTCTAATGAATCGTTTAAAGGGTCTTCTCTCAATGTGCTGGTGTCTCTCTGCCTGCAGGTCACCTGCAGCAGGTGGACATGTGCAGCTTCTCATCTCAAGGCCAGTTGGTGCGCTTCGGTTTCTCTGCCATGTTTGGCTTTGGCGGGCGGAGTTTAGCGAGGGCAGAAAAGAAGAGGTGGATGCCATCGTCACGGCGGCGAGAGTATGCTCTGGTGAAGACGCTGGCTAGGCTGAGGTGACATACACATATAATTTTTACTTTTAAATGCACATTTTTTTTTCCAGAATTTTGAGAAAGAGAATTGAATTGTGGCTATTTAAATTTTTTAAAAATATATATGTCACTGTATTTGGAAATAGTTAGCATATCAGCATAGTAACAGTGTAAATATGCATTCCTAAGGCCTCAGTCACACCAACCTGTCACTGACCCCATAGCAACCACTGGTCACTAAGGAAAACTGTATTCCACGACTGTTTGGTTGCTGCGGTTGTTAGCTGTTGCTGAGTGAAACTGGTCACAAAGAGGTATACAGTGCTTCACGCTTTTAATTGCTAGAAGGTTGCTGAGGTCGCTCGTAGTTTGTATGCATGACGCTGACTTGTCTGCAAAAAAAATGTCTGTTTCCTGTTAGCGTCCAATTTTTTATCATTTCACTTAAGCTATAAGAGTCCGTGTCTTCCATGTGGCAGTCTTCTAGCAACATAAGCAATCACAAGTTGATTTTAGGTGCATCACTTTCTTTGCCACCATTTTCACATACCGAAAGCAAGCATCCTCCAGCAACCACTCGTAAAATACATATTTTTCCCTAGTAACCGGAGGTTGCCAAGGGGTTGCCAACCAGTCTCTAAGTGCGACTGAGGTCCAGCTAGGTCTAGCTGGTTTCTTATTTCTTATTTTCTGTCTCCCTCAGACCAGAGGACTGTCAGCTCTCCTTTTTACCAGCAAGGAAGTCAAACAGCAACTTGTTTGTACAGCGGTGAGAAACACGCGCACACAAACACGCACATATGCTGTGTGATGTCGGATGGTACATCCAAAGTGTCTTCAGACCACCATAAAAAACAATATGAATTTGTTTAAACAGGTTACAAGCTCTCAGAGCAGCCTGTAACTGTTCCACACCAACAGTGTTTGTTAGGTTGCTGCACTGTTACATTTACTCAGCAGCTGAACCAGAAAGGCAAACACACCACGTAACGGCTCTTCTACTACAGAGACTTACAGCATAAATCTACCAGAAACAAAATCAACATAAATTTAATCTTTTAAATTTTAAATTAAACTTTATTGCTGAAAAAACGTAATTACAATATTTCTAAAGAAATATTGTTATGGAAACGACCTGTACCTCAGCTTTTAAAACGTGTGTTTTAACAGTCTAATGTAATACTTATGTCTTATAAATCTTATAAACTGAAAACTAACCTGTATTAATAGTTTATTGCATTTTCAGCAGTCTTCACTGCTGCGGCTGCTGTCCCTTTTAGACTTATTTGTTATATGTCACTGCTTCAAATCTGCACCATCATTTTGCCATCACCTCTGAGCTTTAGAGAGGACATGAAACGCTACACATATAAAGGCTAATTTATGCCACTGAGCCCTGCTCTCAAAACTTGACATAGATGTAACATTGTCTGTGAAGCTGGATTTAAGAAGTAAGTGCTTAAAGTTAAAGTTTTAAAAACATGTTTAGTGCCATCGTCTGTCAGGACGGACGTGACTTCATGTGGTTGGTCGGTTGCGGCTAATAGACTTGAATTAGTTTATGTTACCTAACTAGTGACAGAATCGGTAACTCAGAGGAAAATAACAACACTAAAACTAAAAGTCAGTTTAAGGGGATCACTTTTGTGCTGCCACAATGAGTTTTATATTAAGAAACCGAGGATATACTGTCCACTTTCACTGTCTGTCTCTCTAGCAGTAAGTGACTCTTTGTTGTTTGGCCACCTGCATTCAAACAGGAAAATCCACCTGTTAGCCATAACGTTCAGGTTTGTAAAGCACTTTATAAATAAGAACAGTGTGGAGGAGAGCCTGTTCTAGTCAAAACTGTTGTTTTACTGCGACAGCAGTTGGTTTTATTACTGGTTTAGTTTAATAACTGGCTCTATGTTTGCCGATATCAGTCTATCATATAAATTTTCTTCACTATGAATGCAACTCTTCTGTCATGTTTAAAAAATTAACTTAATTTCTTGCTTCTCAGAGATAAGGACCAGGACCAAGACCAGGACCCAGAGTCAGGTAAGACTACTACTTCTCTATTAAAATGGACAGATCAGATTTTAATCACTATCAGCTATTCTGTGTCTTACTTTGTCTTTCTTTGATTTGTGTGTACAGAGGGGGAGAAGTCCTGGGTGACCAATCAGGGCCTGTATCTGAGCATCAGCATCATGTCCATCCCTTGTCTGAGTCCACACGCACCTCAAGGACTAGCTCCAAACACCAGGTACACAGTGTATGAAGATTAGCTGGATCTTCTGCTCTGTGGCCTTGAATGCATCACAATGCACGTTAATGCATGATGATGTTCCTAATAATGCTAACAGTCTCCTCCACTTCCTGTTTGTGACAGTTTGGCAAATGGCAGTGCAGCGCTGATTGCAGTAGGAAATACCTCCAGGTCAGAGTTTATTAAACACCTAAAGAGATACAGCAGCTCTACTGAACAGGTGAGAACACCTGCCAGAGGTGAAAATAAGCTAAAAACAACAAAAACAACAACAGCATAAACACACACAGTTCTGCAGAAATCAACATTTCCAAGACTGTTCTGAGTGGACATTGTGCGTCAGTTAAACTCCACTGTGCAAAAAATGCAAAGACAACGTGTTGATGTTACCATGATGGGCTTTCGCAAATAATGAAGTTTAATTGCACAGAGCTGGTGCAGTGTGTAGATGATGACAGCCTCAGCTGTTAAATATCACGTTTCTACCTGGATGTTTTCCACTAAACAGAGTGATTTATAGTCACATGAACTCACTCTTGACTTCAAGATCACACAAGCACTTTGACTCGGGACAATTCTGTGATTGTGTTACAGCCGTTTCATGGCTGCTGATTATAGCACAATCCCTCAATGTTCACAACACCTAAAGACTCTAGAAGATGGGAAAGTAGGTCCCTGTTTTAAAATACCACAATTTTCCTTGAAGTTAGTGAGTAGATTAGCCTGGTTCAGCATGACCTGGTCTGGGGAGAGAGACTGCACACTAACCCACTTACTAAATATACTGGCAGTGTGGCATTCAGACTTGGAGTAAACAGGCTGTTTACTGACTGGCCTACATCCTGTTAGCCTCCGTCCTGACATCTCAGCAGAAAGCATGACAAAACCGGGTGTTCAGGAGCTGCCCACATGTGACCTTTAGAGTTTATGTCCCACTGTGGACTTTAAACCTTTCCTGTCACTTGTGTGATGTAGAGTTAAATTGAAGTGGAGCTGCAATTATATCAGTTAATCATATCCTTTGTTTGCTTCGATCTATTAAGAAAAGCTGAAAATGTAGGTCTCCCTCTGTAATGAGATGCAGTAAATTCAAATTCATATTATCAAATAGTGGTGACAAAATATTAGAAACTGCAAGAGAAGTTTTTGAGCCATCAAGTAGGCATGGTGGAGTAGTAAAATATTTCTCTTTACAATTCAGTCTCATGATGGTACATCAAGTGTGTATTTAAGGACAGTACTGGAATCCTCTGGGCTCTTGTTTTAAGATAGATGTTAATCTGTCCTATAAGGACGGCTTTACTTTAAGATAGCGCAAACCTGCAGGAGAGGACAGCAGACAGACAGACAGACAGCGGGACAGTCAGCTGGTCTTTGCTGCCCCCTGTTGGAGCCTCACAGCAGAGAACAGTGGACAGGAAGAACCACAGACAGACCCTGAACTCTAACAAGCTGCTTAACGGAGATCTTAATGGCTCTTCCTGACCTCATTGGCTCAGCTTTAACACACACACACACACACACACACACACACACACACACACACACACACACACACACACACAGACAAAGC
>VVHJ01001907.1:37855-48350 GCA_015107715.1 Tylochromis polylepis
GTGTGTGTGTGTGGTGGGGTGTGTGTGTGTGTGTGTGTGTGTGTGTGTGTGTGTGTGTGTGTTCGAGTCGTTTCCTCTTCAGTTGTCACTAAAGTGTGAATGGAGAATTTTTTTTAAAAAAGACTAAGTGGGGTTAAAGTTTTTTTTAATTCAAAATTATGAAAATATAAATGAACAGAATAGATACTAGAAACGGTTTAATTAAGTATAAAATTATATGAAATGACATGGTACAAATATCCACAATATGCATTATTTCAAGTGCTGGGTTATTAAAACTCAAATGAACGCAATGAGATCCTCGTAAAACTCACAATAATAATGCAAAAACACGATCACTATTTGGGATTTGGATCATTTTTGCAGTACAGGCTGTTTTCCTGCCAGAAAATATAACAAAAGTATTAAAAATAACATTTTTCATACTTTATAATCCAGTACTATACAATTCTGAAACTATTAATATAATACTACTTTTACTTTAAAGATCTGAGTATTTCTTTCTCTGCTGCTGAATTATAACCTCGTGTTAGTTTCCTCCAGTCCTCTGACTTAATCTTGTGAAGTATAATGGAGCAACACTGGGAGTGCAGGGGATGCAAGATTCCTTATTGTTGTGACATTTGTCTCTAAAGTATTTGGACACACACACAAAAAGACCTGATCTGCTGATCGCTCACTGTGAATAGAAAGAAAACATCTAGTGGACATCATTGCTAATGTTAACAAGCTTATCTGAATATGTTTCACTCCCCCAGCAGCTTACAAATGTATGTACATAACATACATAGCCATCACTAAAGGGATCTACATAAAAAATGTAACATCTTCATTACATTTATGAAAAGAGGATGTTACATTTTCCTAATGTACTTTTTGTTTCTATTTAAAGTAGTTTATGTCTGCAGTGTGAGCACAGTGGAATGTCTCAGCCATCATGTGGTCTCTAATTCTGGTCAGCTGACTACCTAAAGATTCGTTAACGCTGTGTTCGGAGCAGCAGCACTTCAGGCAGTGTTCAAAACAAACAAACAAACAAACAAAAAAAACAGGTAAACAGCTGAGGTTGAGTGTTAGTTTTGCAGGTACTTGGTTACAACTAAAATATGGAGTAAGACAAGCAGGATTCACCCTCAGGGAACCATGACTTTCTGTAACAACTCTTATCTGGATTAGTTGTTGGAAATCTGTTATGCTTGACCAAAATGGTGCTTGGAGCCAGCAAAAGCACAAAATGTGTACAAAAGAATGCACAAAGTCCATCTTTAATCAGGAAAGATGCAGCTTACAACAGTAAAGATTCTGGTGGTCAGATCAGGATACATAACGAGGCATTCCTTTAAACAGCGGCCAGTTATAGTCCTCTGTTTATAGCATGTATATATTAAAATGATAAGTGGATGATAGTAAAGGTCTCTGGACAAGAACCTTGTGAAATCATTAGCACAGTTCCTTCTTCAGTAAAGATCACCATTCTCACACTGTGAGAGCATTAACATGCAGATACTAGCATGTAGCACTTCTGTAATTCCCCTTTACAGCTTTTTAGCACATCTGTAGACTTTCAGCTTTGTAGTGTTGCCTGTTGGTCACCAAGGGGACAAAAAACTTGCCTAAAAAGCAGCCTTTTATCTGATCCATCCGGCTACTTGCTAAAAATAAATAACTGCATCAGAAGTACTTTGTGTGACTCCAACTGTTTAATTCACTGTTACTGGACTCAGTAAACAATGACTGCATAAGTAGTGTGAAGTAGTTTGTAGTGATGAACAGCTGGTGTTAGCCATATTTAGCTGGAGATCGGGTAGTGGTGGGGGGAATAGATGTCCCAGCAAAGTCACTGAAGGTCTCCAGCCAGTCTGTGATTCAATCCAGACTTTCAGCCAGTCATGATTAAATAAACCAAAGAAAAGAGGGGAGAGGATATGTTTTGCACAAAGTCATAAACATGAACAAAAGGCAGCACGAAAGTTTTAAGGGAGTTCATCAAAACTCATCCTTTAAGTTTCTTTAAGTAACAAACTTCTGTTCAGCAGAAAAGACAACTCGGAAAGCTCGTATACATCACGATAACGGCCTGATTTTGGCAATTCGGATAAAAATAGCTACAGACTGGAGCAGACAAGCTGCTGTGCTGGATGTCAGACAGGAACTCGGCTTCACGCACACATACACATTCACTCAGTGTGTTTGTTGGCATTTCCTGTTAATGGCCCTGCAGTTATTATGTAGCAATCTGACGGACTACTGTTCCCACCCTCCTGCACACTCTGAGAGTCCATACATTTAAGAAGAAAGTAAGTCAAGCAAGCATTCAGTATCCGCTTTCATGTTTGTAGTCAGCTTAACCCATAATAATAAGATTAGCTTATCTCTACCTGTGGCGGAGTCGGTGGCTGAAGCACTGTTACTGTGGTCACACACAGTTTTACATAAATTTAACACTAGTTTGATACATTGTCGAACTGTTGTATTGAGCTCAAATGACATACTTATATACTGATGCAAGCTATTTTATGTGCATAGGTGCATTTAAAGCGGGTTGTGTTAGTGCTGTGACAGACTGGTGAACTGTCTCGAGTGAACATCACAAAAACTGGATGGATGGATGTGGATTCATACTGACAAGAGTATGGCTACATGTAGTACACCATGAGAGCCCAGATAGTGTAACCATAATGGCTAAAAGAATAGGAACTTTGTGCACTCCTCACCAATCTTCACCCTCTAAGCCATATAGGAGCCAATTTTCTGGCGGAGGATACATCTAGCACCAGAGAGGATGTTGCTTGCTAACAACAGAAGCTTTTTATCAGTCACTGACAGCATGTGGTTTGGGGTTTATGTTCTTCGCTAGAGAAGCTTGTGGCTGTACTGTAGCAGAATTGCAGAATAACAATCAAATGTTGAACCTGCTTGAGCGGACACAAAACTACCCTGTGAATTCACACTGAATAGGTGAATATGCAGTGAACAGAGTAAATTGTGGAGCTATGTGAAAGTAGAGACAGTAAATAACTTTAACCACATATTTCCAAGGATGTATCCTGTTCACACTTCCTTGAAGCTTACCCCACCAGGGGAAATACTTTTTACCCGTACGTGTTTCCAACCGTGTGCAGTCATTCTTTTAATATTTGTATTGTAGTCTCGAGAAGTTCCTCGAGAAGTCTTTGCATTTTTCTAGGCCACCTTTGTAAATAAAAACATGTTCTTAATGTCGTGTCTGGTTGAATCTCTTCACCATCTTGTGCTATGAACTGATGTTACAGAAAAGTGCGGCCCTGCTACATTTTAACTTGAGTAAATCTCTCGTCAGCTCACTGTTTTTTTGACAGTGGTTTTGTTATAGTGGTTGTTTCTTTAACTTCTGTTGATAGTTTAAGTTAATTTTGCTCAGTTTGAGACAGTAGCTAAACAAAAATGTCCAATATGTACCTTTAAGTCCAACCCGAAGACAAAGCCACTGATCTCTGTTAATTAGCGCAAAGTATCATGTTCCTTAAGGACAAACTGAATTATCACTTTTTTTCCTGCAGAGTATCCATGCGAGGAAAAAATTTGTTTTAGGAATTTGTTTTTTCTGGCTGTTGCAGATTAAGCCTCATTAGGCATTTTCACTCATACTGTTTTCATTTTAAACAAAAACTTATAAATAGAGAATAGGGCTGTTCAGTAATCCGTACATGGTTGGGGTCACATTAGGGTCCATGTTACACAATATTTCTGTAAGATAAAGCTGGGAAGATCTCACATAGACAGCATAGATTTCAAATATCTCAGTAAAGACAGAAATCTTTATTGCAAGCCAGACTCTGTTTAATAAATGAAGAGGCTGTGGAGAGTTAGCTAGTCGCTTTTTACTTTGAACCCATTTATGTTTTTGAAGTATCCTATGAGCCCGGGAAGTCATGAAATTAATGACACTGGTTACATTTAAGACAAAATGATTGCTATCAAAAGTAATTTGATGACATGTAAATTGTCCATATAATTTTGTTACATACATAGAATATGAAATGTTAAATTTAATGGAATCTGTAATGTGTAAATGGTATTTACCAAGCAGATTTTCCTCAATGATTAATTAATTAATTAATTTATTATTATTACATTAATTTGAATAAATGAATTTTTGATTTTATACATTTCTGTTCAAATTTGTTCAAAGTTGTTACTTAATGTTGATGAGGGCAAACAATCATTTTTGAGTCTTTGTTTATATAAAAATTACTTTACAATTTTTTTAAAAAATTGCATGAGCAGTGCAGGTGTCGCTCTTGTGACTCCTGTCAGCTTCAGCCAAAATCTCACAAATGTCGTTGTTTTCTGCACAACACCAACTTCCAGAAAAGTTGGGCTGCTGTGTAAAAGAAGGAAAAAAGCATCTGCAAATCTCATAAACTCACATTTTATTCACAACAGAACATATCAAGTGCTAAACTGAGACAATGTACGATTTTAAGAAAAAAAAATTAAAGTAATTTTGAATTTCATGGCAGCAACACATCTCAAAAAAGTCAATGTGTGGGCGACAAAATACTGAAAAAGTAAGCCGTTCCAAAACAAACAGCTGGGGTAACATTTTGAAACTCATTAACAGTAACATATAAAAGGTATAAAAAAAAAAAGGTATCTTAAAGAGGCAGATTTTGTCAGAAGTAAACGCAGGTAGAGTTTCATCAGTCTGCAAAAAACTGCATCACTTTCACAATAATGTTTGATAAAAGGAAGAAAAACAAACTGCAGTTTTGGGGGGCTCTGAATAACCAGTGCTTGTGAGTTGTACTGTGCTATGATGAAATTAAATATGAGAAATTCAGGGTTCAACATACCTGCAGGTGGATCTACAGGGGGCAAGGTGGGGCAACTGCTCCCCTGTTGTAGAGCCCTGGATATTTTGTTGACTCCATTTACATATAGGGGATTTTCACATACTTCACTTGAAGAGGCATGTGCCACCCTGCCTAGACCTCTTGTCCCTCCTTTGCTGCCGCCGCTGTGCTGTGCCTAGTTTGATTGTTGCAAAGAATATTTCTAAAAAAATGTATTTACTGCTGGCTCTCACATTACTGATGCAATAGGCACAATTAACACAGGTTTCTGTGAGAAGTTTGAAGTTGTTAATCCAACAGCATCTGTCCCATTCAAGAGGAGGTGGATTGTTCTGACACTTCCCAGAAGATGAGGACGAACAGCAGAATAAGATGTGAATGAAGCAAGAAGAATGTGTTATCAATTTGACAAAAATGCACTGCAAACACACGCAACAAATCCAAATACCGAAACTCAAAATACAACAGGAAGGCACTTCATTCAGCCCAGAGGACAACACAACGTCCTTCCAGGGGTCCCAACAAAGTGATGAACCTGGCTGGAGTTCAGTGCTTTGTGACTATAAGACAGCCGCTGGTGAGCAGTGTATGTAAATTAACTTTGTTGTGTTGCCTGAAAATATTTCCATTGTCATTTGTGCAACTTGTTTTTGGTTGTGTTTATTTGAACCACATGTGTTCTCAAACTGAAGAGGTTTTCCTGATTCACTTTGTGTTTGGTTAAGTTGCAGTGCACTGAGCTCTCTGGCTCTCTGTGTTTCAGTATTCTTTACTGAAACCGGGTCTAACATACCTGCTGTACCAGGGGCCTGAATGGCCTTTTAATCATTTCTAACTCAGGCAGTTTTACCGTTTTAATGCTTTTAGACCTCATCACTGATTTTGATACCATAGATCATGGTGCACTTACCTCTCAGTTAGACCACTTTGTGAGAAACAAAGGAATTTCTTTCCAGTGGTTTAAATCTTATTTAACAACAGAAGCTTTACAGTTAGGATTGGAGAACCGCCATCCTTTAGAAAAATCCACTCACATGCAGGGTCCTTCAGGGATCCACTGCTGGCCCTTATTTACTTGATGTGTTCCCGATGGCTTTACTTTTTTATAAAAAAAAAATTATGCTTCATTATGCTGATGATTCACAGATTGAGTGGACTGTCTAGAAGATTTTAAGACATGGATGACTTTCAATTCTCGTAAACTGACTAATGATCAAAATACACGACTCATATTGTTTGGAATCACTGACCTGCATGACCTCAGCCCTGTATGCAAAACGAAACAACTTTGCAAAGACCAGGAAGAGATCTTTTTTGAAAACACAACAACAAC
Source organism: Tylochromis polylepis (assembly GCA_015107715.1). Taxonomy (NCBI): domain Eukaryota; kingdom Metazoa; phylum Chordata; class Actinopteri; order Cichliformes; family Cichlidae; genus Tylochromis; species Tylochromis polylepis. The sequence continues at coordinate 44,024 of VVHJ01001907.1, forward strand.
ATTATTTTGGGGTCATTTTTACCTGTATTTGATAGGACAGTGAAGACTTTTCAGGCAGGAGACTACGGATAAAGAATGGTACAGACATTCAGCAAAGGGCTCTGGGTCGAGAATTGAAACCCAGGCTGCTGTATTGAGCCTTTTGGCATATGGTCCCTTGCTCAACCAGGTGAGCAAAACTAACACCCTCTGGGAGCAACCTTTGAGATATATGAGACCTTTGTAGTAGCGCCTCCCAAACTGTCAGACAAACTGGCTCTTTACACCCACACCTCCCCCAGCATGAGAAGACACTTAGATTTTTTTTAATCAGACTGAGTTGATTACTTTTTACCTCTGCTGTTTTATTAATTTTTGTCATTCTGTGTTGGAAACTATTGATTTTTAAAATTACTTAGGTCTGGGCTGGATGTTAGACTTGTAGGTGTGCTTCCACATCCACCTTGTTAATTGTAATTGTAATTGCTCAATGTAAATGGAACAAGCTACAAAAACCTAATTTCACTGCCACATTTTAAAGGGATACAATAATTTATCTGCAACTCCTCCACATGTTTTTCTTGATTGTCCTGTCCCCCCTCCCCTCACCCTCAACCGGGGATGGCTACTCCTCCCTGGGCCTGTTTGTGCGGTTCTGTTGGAGGTTTCTTCCTGTTAAAAGGGAGTTTTTCCCTCCCACCGTCACCAAGTGTTTCCTCATAGGAAGTCATCTGATTGTCGAGTTTTTCTGTGTATTATTGTAGGTTCTTTACCTTACAGTATAAAACACCTTGAGGTGACTATTGTTGCACATTGGTGCTATATAAATGAAGCTGAATTGAACTGAATTTGTGATCGTGATTAATGTAATCTTGAAAAAGAACTCTTGATCACAATGGTTCGACTTGTTAAAGGATTTTTGTTTAAAGGATTTAATAATAACAGCAATTAAGATCCTCTTAGTGATTTGTGGGTACAATTTCTGGTCTTGACAGTTTGAAAAGAGAGCTGAAGAAGGCAATTGAACTTCTTTAGGTTTCTGAAGATGTTTTGCCTCTCAGCCAAGAGGTTTTTTCAGGTCTGAAACAGCTGATGGAGAGTTAGTCTGTAGTGCATCTTCAAAACCTTTTTTGTTCAATCTCTTTAGACTACGAAGACCTGGATGACAGAGAACCTATACAGACATATGGTACTATTTCTGGGGGGGGGGTTGTGGTTGCACAAAGATTTCCTAAGAAGTACTTAGCAGAAAAACTACAGCTAGTTGGTTTTTCTGGTAAGTACATGCTGTAAGCCTCTTTTAGCATCTTGACAATGGTGACAGATAAACTGCTGCAGGGAAAAATCCAGTTTGAAAACAAAACAGAGCAAAGAGAGAGCCCATACATACACAGCCAGTGAGCACATAGGTTCTCTTTCTCATATAGAGAGCAACAAAACTAGTTGTCATGCAGATACAGTACGATGGTGGTTTTGTGTTACATGTGAATGTGCTGACAGCTCACTGCTCTGACACTTCCTCTGTTCTCTTTCATTTCCCTCTTTCTTTTCTCTCACAGTCACAGTTCTCACAGTTTCTGGGGTATGTAAGACCCTTTACCTTCTTGATTTTTGCCCCCCTTACCCTACCTAAAGCAAAAAGGAGGAACAAGAATAAGCTTGGTTGTTGTTATTATTTTTTTTATGGTAGTCAGGTGTTTCACTGAATGATACAATGACCTGAATGGCACAGAGAGGCGAGCTTGTGACAATGCAGATTTGTCAGATTGTTAAAATTCTGACACTCTGAATTTCACATTATTTTCCACAAACAGTCACGGTTCAGTATTTGCCAGAATTACAAAAGACAAGTCTTCACTGACTAATGAAGTGTCAGCACACTTTAGAGCAATTAATTCTCACTAATTTCTTTTCAGAGCAGCGTGCTGCACGGAGCTGCCTCTAATTTCCGGGCAGGCCCAGAAACAAACCAAAGAATTATAAATACTTAATCACTTTATTGCTTTTTAGAGCATTATTCAAAAACAGTTCACAAAGTCGAAAAGCTGACGTGCACATTCATCATGACTGCCTCTCTGTTGTTATGATCTCAGGCATTAAAATGTGCCACACTGACAGTGATATGCACATAAACGCTAACATGTTGTTTTTGCAGTACTTTATTAAATTGCACTGGTATGAAGTGGAAAAAGTGTGTGTAGCATTGCAGGCTATGCTGCTGTGCAACTCTGAGCCAAACTCCATCAAATAAAGCCTTCATCCAGTGAATCTGATAAGTGAGTGGCCTTTCATCGCTGCTTTCTCTCTTCTTCTTCCTGATGCTCTGATATGTCTCAGTGTTTACAGATGCAGAAAAGTGATTTGGTATAATAGCAACAAAGAAGGGAAAAAAAGACCTACTTTCTTCATGCAGCCGCAGCAGCAGCAGCAGTGCGGAACTTATCTGCAGTTAGCAGGCAGCATGTTGAAGCTACCATCAGATCAATTTGTTGTAGTGCTGAGAGAGTCATGGCAACAGGAAAGTAAACATCAGCAAGGAAATCTGTGTAACATTATACTGAAGCACGAATTCAGAGACCTTACCTCACTAACGAACTAAAGCAAATGTGTGAGTTCATCAAATGCTGCTCAAAGTAAAAGTTTTTTGATGGATTTTGAAAACATTCCTATACATTGATTCATCACAAGGAAGCTCCAGTTTACTTTGAGTTATATTAAGCTCAGCTGTTTAGCTTTTTAATTGGGTGTACATGCTCATTTTATTTAGCTTTAATCAGCATTTTTTATTTCTCTTAATTTAGTTTTGATGTTTGTTTCTTTATTTTCAGTTGAATATTTAGTTCACTACAGTTTCAGTTTTACACATCTCTTAGGCGTTTTAGTTGATTTTTCATGTTCTGCCAAATAAAGAGCAAAAACTGCAGGTCTGTGAATGTTTTTTTGTTTTTGACTCTCTCCACATTAAGACAAAAACATTCACAGATGAAAGCTCTGAACTTGCTACACAAACCACAGCCTGTGTGTGTGTGTGTGTGTGTGTGTGTGTGTGTGTGTGTGTGTGTGTGTGTGTGTGTGTGTGTGTGTGTGTGTGTGTGTGTGTGTGTGTGTGTGTGTGTGTGTGTGTGTGTGTGTGCAGACAGAGAGAATGTAGGGCAGTTAAAAAAAGAAGGTATATCCTTTACACTACCACACCCTGCCTGTTGCATACACTAAGTGTGAAGAGACTGATACCTCCAAAGAAACCATTGAGATACTGCTTAAGAGGCAAGACAGCCCGCAGACTGTTATACAAGCAGGTGGTTATGACATTTTCACAACAGGAAAGACGTACAGAAAGACGTACACAAGGCTGCTGGGAGTGTTTTTAATATAGTTTGACATTTGTGAGGACTGATAAAGAGACCCTTCAAACCAAAAGAGTCTTTACCACCATACCTTGTCTAGACAGAGAGATAGATAAATAGGACCTTTCACTCATTTCATGCACAGTCTTTCTTTTTCTGTCTCCTGGTTTCTCAGTGCTTTTTTACCCCACACAGGCATGTGTAATTTGCAGTGATTGTAGAGGAATTCCTGTCTCAGCTGGATACACAACAGATACTGGTCCTGATTTGTGCCGCAGTTTGTCATCCTCTGGTTACTCTAACGGTCACTATCTATAGACCACAGTATCTCAGCTGTCTTAGGGCAGGAGACAGAATATACCCTGGATAGCTCTCCCCTAGTCTACTGCCGGGCTATAGACACGCATACTCAGACCCACACTGTCAAATAATACCATTTTTAAAAATTATGGATGTTTATGATAACTGGTTCCTTCTTTTACCTTACAAAACAATAGCAAATCTGGGATAATTTGGTGTTCAGCATTTTACCCAAGGACACTTTGATGGACTGAGGGAGCCACAGAATCACTTCCAATTTGTAGACAATCCTCCTGAGCTACAGCTGCCCCAATGTGTGGGAGTGGGGTTCCTACCTACAGTCGTGGCCAAAAGTTTTGGCCACATAAATATTGGAAATTGGAAAAGTTGGAAAAGTTGCTGCTTAAGTTTTTATAATAGCAATTTGCATACACTCCAGAATGTTATGAAGAGTGATCAGATGAATTGCATAGTCCTTCTTTGCCATGAAAATTAACTTAATCCCAAAAAAACCTTTCCACTGCATTTCATTGCTGTCATTAAAGGACCTGCTGAGACCATTTCAATAATCATCTTGTTAACTCAGGTGAGAATGTTGACGAGCACAAGGCTGGAGATCATTATGTCAGGCTGATTGGGTTAGAATGGCAGACCTGACATGTTAAAAGGAGGGTGATGCTTGAAATCATTGTTCTTCCATTGTT
>VVHJ01001913.1:0-13867 GCA_015107715.1 Tylochromis polylepis
CCACAATTAATTAATGAGTGCTTGGTGAAAGAAAAAAAAAGTCCCTTAAGTCCCTGTATTAAGAATCCTTTTGGTCCTTTTTGAAGTTTCTTTTAATGCTCAGTTTGTCAGGAATTCCTCCTTAGGGTCCAGTTTCATGAAAAGGAAGAATATGTCCATAATCCAAAGACGGCATGAAGATGGGGGAGAAAAAAGAAAAAGGGTCCTACCAGCTTGCCACTTCAATATGAAGAAGATCAATTTCCGGAATAGCAAAAAAAAACAACAAAAAAAACCCTGACCTGCGGGGTCAGAAAATGTCCATTAGTATTTCAATTTAAATTCAGTTTACTGGTAAACAAATCAATTATCCCACATTTCTATACAATAGTGTGAATCCGATCAGTGTATTATCACATTTCACAAAAATACAATATTTCATTTAAGTTATTAAGTGTTTTAGCTACGTAGCTTTATCTGTACATTAAGTGGCATTTGCTACAAACAAATACAGAAACGGCAATGAAAAAAACACTTGTCTGACAGACAACATAGCCGAATTCAAGGCAACACATAACAATAATCAACAAGTTGTACTCCTTTTCGAAAAGAGCATATTTACGTATTTAAATAAACTAAAGTGTACGGAAACAGTAGGTTTCAAATCAGAGTTCTGCTCGCGGTAGGAATGCTGCAGAATAAAACGAGTTTAAACACAAAACCGAATACCCAGCTATTAACAACTAAGGGTTGCTTTTGCCAAAGGTCAAAGACACTTACCGCTGAGTTACTACAACTTCACCGCCGAACCGAGAATAGAAAATGCCATGTTTCCCACGCTGTTCTCGACGCCATTAACGCTTACAGCCACAGCAGGAGCCGAACCCGGAAGTGTCCCTCCACACCCCCGCGGGGTGGATGGAGCAAATCAGGAGAGGGACCTCACACCAGCTGACATGGGCCATGTGACAATGTGTAGTTGACATGGGTTACACTGCGGACACTCACCGTTGTACCTCTCTGCTGACCACCTCCATACATGCTAACGATCCTTTGAACCAAAATTTTCAAATTTGGACTCATCACTCCATCAGACCTCTTGCGGGTGATTTTTCAGTCCAGTTCTTGTTCAGTTTGGTACACCTCAGCCTTTTCTCAGTTTCCCTTGATTAAGAATGGCTTTACTGCCACCCTTCCACCGAGACCATTTCCTTAAGGAAATGACTTCCTGTTCATCTGCTTTAGATCAGTTTTTAGGCATCACGCTTCTTTTGCCTCCACTTCTCGAGTTACCACAATTTTTTTAAGGATACACTGTACACCATGCTGAAATATACCAAGTCTTTGGCTAACAGCTCTTTGGGAATTTGCCTCATTGGTGCAAAAAGTCCATTTTATATCTGTCAAGTTGTGTTATCTTTGGAACTTCTCAAGATTCAACTAAAGAAATGGGAACAAATGATGTGTTTTTGTGACAAGCTGCTAGTAGAAAATGTGTGTGATTTAAAATTAGTTCTTTGAGTTAGTTGTTGGATTAGCTTTCTGTTATGTGTAGACACAACACTGGGAAATCCCTTGAGTTTGGTGCAGTTTTTAATGTTTGAATGACACATTGTTAGATCAGTGTTAAGTGGCCAAACAAACAAACAAACAACAAACATTCCCCTGAAAATAGTCAGGTACAAAGACTGGACTGAAATGAGTGAATAAGCAGCCTATAGAAAGTCCTACAAAACCTGAAGAAGCACTGCTCAAAACCACTTTAAAATTCAAGAAAGCCTGGGTTCTTGGGATCAAAATATAAAGAAATGGAAGGTGACCCGAGACTTTTGCAAAGTACTCTAGTACTGTACTTCATACTATTCAACCACTTCTTGAGACAAAAAACGGTACAGGTGTAAATGAATTAACTGTGGCAGAGTTTCATTACAAAACACTCCCACTGTTTCATTTTTGGAAACAAGTTTCCTGAGATTAAACTACAACACAGAGATTAACATGACTACACAAAACACTTTATCTTCATGTGCTTGAAATTTAACCGTGTGGCAAGTTTATAAGCAAACCTTTCATTACTTTTTGTTTTTGAGTGCTGTGAAATACTTCGTATCTGTTTTTAATAAATAGAGTCACATTCAGAGCAACTAAGATTTATTCTTTTGCACACTATCGGGAGTTCTGATTGGACTTACCATCACTATCTTTTCTGTTTTTATTATTCATGACTGAAGAGATTTCAGTCTGCAGTCTGGTTTGGATTTCACTAAAACGACAACTGGGACGAATCTTCTGATGTACATTAAAAATATTCAGATTCTCTGTCACAAACAGAATCTTCTCTCTGTTTTTAAATACAAATTACACCTTTTCTCCAAAAAATCAACAAAGTCAAGCAGAGCCACATGTTGCAGGAACTTTGTATGAAACAAGGGATACAGTAAAACGAATGTGAAGTAAAACTACGCAAACACAGTCCCTGTAAACACATATAAAACATTTAAAGCCCAAATAACATTCATCAGTAAGACTAATCAAGAAACAGAAAAAAAACATGAACATAAAGACACTCCGCTGTTACTTTGATCTTAAAAACGATCAATTTCAAACCTTCAAACTCACCTTTCAGCGAGTTTGAATTCATTTTTTAAAGAACTATGTACAACGCTCTCCTCTCGACTTCAAACTCCCCCACAGCAGAAAAGTGTTTATAAATCCTGCTAGCTTTAAAGGTGTAAAGCTGTAAGAATTAAATTAATTTTTTTAAACCTACTTTTAATTCAGAAATGGCCTAAAATATTAATTGATTACCAATAACAAGTGAATTTCAGGCCCTATAAAGACAAATTCTAAAACATAAAATACTAAAAAAGAAATACTAATTTATTAATTTTTATTGATTATTCTAACTTTCCCCCATTAACTAATTATCTAAAATGTTCCCGTAATGACAATAAAAGTCTCCAAAAATAAGGAAATACCATCAATATTATCTCTGAGGTCTGCAACTATTATTTCTTTTGTAAATATAAATAAAAATGCTAATTTTATTAAATTATTCAGCTTTTTAGCCATTAATTAAAACAAATTTTAAAAAATTAAATGAAAGTTGAAATCGTAAAGCCAATAAAATAAAGACTATGGGATATTTACTCAGGCGGCTGCTTTTGGAAATATCGACGCTTTGAAAGGAACTCCCCCCTCTGCTGTTTATTTAATTACTGTAAAATGAACTTTTCTTTATGAACACAAAACAACTACAGAACTAGGAATGTGAAACAAAACCAGGAGAAACTAACTGTGCCTCTGTTTGTGCTGAATCCAGTTTAAATGAGACTAAAAGCCCAACAACAAAAGATGTCTCGGAGGCTTTTTTTTTGTTAAACCGCTCCTTCTTCCTCATGTTTCTTCTTTTTTTTAAACTCTTGAAAGCAGCCTGGGTGTAAAGCAGCTCACATGAATAAAGAAAAAAGAAAAGAAGAAACGGGTCTTTTGTTTTGGAGCTTCATATTTAGAGACAGATTGTGAAAGAAGTCGGCAGCTACAAAAATTCCTCTAGAAAAGGGAGAGGATGATAAAACTGTGACTCCGCCCCCTCCCTCGCCACATAACAGGAGGACAAAAGGAAGCATAACAAAGGCTCTCATGTAAAAAGGCCCATTAACATTGCAGTGTACCATTACACCGTGCCAGTGTAATTATAAGAAACACAGTCCTGCCTTTTCCTCGCACTTTTCCTCCTGTGGATCTTCCTCTGGCTTCTGACCCTCAGGCGAGGACACACCTCCGGCAGAAAAGGACTGGAGGGCATAAAGACAAAACATAAAACAGTAAACACAAGATGTCAAAAAAAAAAAAAAAATACAATGTTTTTCCTGGCTCAGAACGGGCTATTCGGGGGCGAGTCAGCTCACGGTGTTGCTTCATAGAAACGTCTGCATTAACCTGTTATTACTAAAGTGGTACGTGATGAAATGCAGTGAGCTGTGGCTCATCTTTAGCACAGATGAAAACATTGTTGTAACTGCTGCATCATGCTGACAATGTAAAATTAAACATCTGTATTTGTCAGAATTTAAAATGTAAAGTTTTACAAATTCATTTTCTTATCTGTACGGTGTACCACGAAGAGAGATTGTCAGTTTTACGAAGGTGGCTCTCTTTCTCCCATCTACATCACCATGGTAACGTATGCGTTCTCAGTCCCGGGGCTGCAGCCATGATTATTTTAGTTATCAGGTATTTTATGGATTATTCATTTGATTAAGTGAGTAATCAAATACTTTTGTTTAATTAATTAGCAACAATAAATATTTAAAAGAGAAAAAAAAAACACGAGTCTTCTAAAATCAACTGCTGCTTGGTTTCCATGTTTTTAAAGTTTAACTGCATACAACATCTGTCAAAAGAACTACACCCTTTCATTATACAATATAAGGCCACCCATCCAAATCATTTAAGTCAGGTGTTCCAATCACTTCCATTGCCACAGGTGTATAAAATCAAGCACCTAAGCATGCAGACTGCTTCTGCTGGAATGGGTTTCCATAGCCGAGCTGCTGCACTCAAGCCTCACATAACCAGGCGCAGTGCAAAGTGTCAGATGCAGTTTTGTAAAGCACGCCACCAGTGGACTCTGGAGTGAGGAATCACACTTTCCATCTCGCAAGCTGATGGATGAAAGTGGGTTTGGCGGTTGCCAGGGTCACAATACTTGTATGACTGCATTGTGCTAAATAGTAAAGTTTGGTGGAGGGGGATTATGGTGTGGGGCTGTTTTTTCAGAAACTCTTAATGCTTCAGCAAGACATTTCAGACAGTTTCATGTTCCCAGCTTTGTGGGAAGAGTTTGGGGATGTTCCCTCCCTGTTCCAACATGACTCCTCACCAGTGCACAGAGAAAGGTGCATAAAGACATGGATGAGCAAGTTTGGTGTGGAAGAACTTGACTGGCCTGCACAGAGTCCTCAACCCAACAGAACACCTTTGGGATGAATTAGAGAGGAGACCGAGAGCTCGGCCTTCTCGTCCAACATCAGTCAAGTTCATATGCATGTGAAGGTTGATGAATGAATACTTTTATCCATATAGTGTATCTACATGCCATATCAAAAGCAGATGTTTTGAAGAAACCATGTTCTGAAGTGCAAAAATAAATAAACCACAAATAATGTCAAATAAAATTAGTTATACTAAACTAGGGCATAAAATCAAACAGCCTTTACTCTCCTTGAAAACCTTTCTTATATTAGTAGGACACAAAAAGTCTTCAGAGACAGTATGTATCTCCTGGATGAGGCAGACTTTGAAGAACTTTTTCATTAAACACAGTTTAAACCCCTCCTCAGTGCAGCAGTGAGTCTCACCATCAGTAGAACGGCGATTGAGGGCTGATGTAGAGTCTCTGAGTCTGAGAGGCAGCAGGGCTGAGCGAGGAGAGAGAAGACAGGGTGGAGAAGGGGTATGGGGACTGAGGAGGTGGAGGAGGAGGGAGGCAGGAGGCGAAGGCCCGGCTGGTGCAGGTCAGGACCCCTGGAGTGGTGATAGTGGTGGCAGGCGGGGACATGGCGAGAGGAGGAGAGCTGCTGCTGGGAGAGTCGCCGGACGCTCCGCTCAGAAAAGACAAGTCTGGAGGAGAAAAGAGGAGACGGGATAATAATGATGACAAGAACAATAAAACCATTATTTGTAAAGCACTTCTCTGTTCCAGCAATAAGACGCATAGTCAAGCATAAAGGTCTTCACTTCCATACCAGGATTTAGATGTAAACGTTGGCCAAAAAGAGAGAAAAAAGATTAACGAAAAGATAAACTGTAAAAAATAATTGTCAGCATTCATTTAGAACAGACTGGGGACTGAGAGCGGGAGATAAGGACGGGGGGGGAGATCAGTTTGTGCTGGCTGCCTTGTTTCAGTTAAGATGTTATTCTTTGTATATTGTTTCGCTCTAGTTTTTATTTCTTTATCATTTCCCAAAGATCGGTCACTGCATTTGCCCCCCTGGTAAATGCTGGTCCCTGTGTTTGCACCAAATGAGCCAAAAAGATTGGGTTAAAAAGTGAAAGGTGCAAAGATGCATCTACATGGTAAACACCATGGGGGTGGGGTGGGTTTGAAGCCCATGCCACCTGTTGCAGGCCTTCATTTGTATTTCAAGTAGAATGGGAGGCAGAGCCTTCAGTTTTCAGGCCCCTCTTCTGTGGAACCAACTTCCAGTTTGGATTCAGGAGACAAGTTAGGCTTAAAACTTTCCTTTTTCATAAAGCATATGACCCTGAATACTCCTCTAGTTAAGTTGCAATAGGCCTAGGCTGCTGAGTGGTTTTTCACCATGTGTTAACAGACCTCTCTGCACTGAATCACACTTGTTATTAATCTCTGGCTCTCTTCCACAGCACGTCTTTATCCCGGCTTCCTTCTCTCACCCTCCAACCGGTCGCGGCAGATGGCCGCTTCTCCCTGAGTCTGGTTCTGCGGGAGGTTCCTTCCTGTTAAAAGGGAGTTTGTCCTTCCCCTTGTCGCCAAAGCACTTGGTCATATGATTGTTGGGGTTTTCTCCGTTTTCTTTGTCTTACTGTAGGGTGATTACTATATGATATAAAGCGCCTTAAGGTGACTGTTGTTGAGATTTGGTGCTATATAAATAAAACTGAACCGAATTGAACTGTAGAAGGTGCAGCATCTAACGCAGAGACAGTTCACTGTGAGACGCAGGTGGCGTTCATTGCAAAGCGAGAGAATTGTAGGTGTGATGCACAAGAGTGCCTCCATCTGCTGCTCGAGTCTGGTACAAATGATAGTCTGAATTATTTTGGTCCACAGTGAGATCACAAAAATATCTGACGTGACTCCTCAGAATTTAATAAACACAGTGTTTGTTCAAACTTAAAAAAAGAACAGGAAGAAGAAAAAATTTTCTTTTTTCAATTAAGTGGATTTGTTTGAACTTCAATATTATTTTAACTGCAGAACTAAATGAAAGTGAACTGAATTAAACCTGCCGCAGGCCACAGGGGAATCAATGTGGACTTTAATGAAGGGGCAAAGGTAAAGAAAAGGTAAGTGCTGAAAGGCAAAAACAGAATGATATATTTTTTTTCTCGATTATCTTGTTGTAATAATTGTTGGAAGGGGGAAAAAAGGGATTTAAATTAACTTTAGAGCCCCAACAAAGAGCTGCTATTTTCCTCAGATATGAATACAGACAGGCTTAGGGCATTAAAAAGTTTGAAAACCACTCTTTTTTTTTTTTTTACATTACTAACTTTAATTTTCTCACTGCTTTGCGGTGTTTAAGGATAGTCAGCTGTATTTGTGGATGTTGGGGAGTTTAGTTTGGTCTCACCCTGCGTGGTACACGGAGCCGATGAATGTTAGAGCAGCAGCAAGGCAAGGTTATCACAATGAAATTAAACTACGTTTTTTGTGTACATGCTTGCTGAGACTTTGAGACGTCTACGTGACATGGACAGTTGTGTTTTTATTGCGGTATCCATTTTGAACTTTTTCTTTTTATAATAATAAGACAAACACAAAAACATGAGCACTGAAACTGATAAACTGGAACTAACAAACTAAACCCAAGACAAAATAAAAATACAAAACTAATTGAAGAACATAAAACAGAAAAAATACAGCACAATGCCAGCTGAACTCCAATCAGGAAGTAGACACTATTGTGAATGAATATTTCACCTGCTTTGGTGTAAATAAAAGTAAGAGTGCACAGGAGAGGCTGCTTCCAAAAAAGGGAATGTTTTTTAAGAGGTGGTGGCCACAGATCACTGCTCTCTCTTTATCCCTCCTGACTGAGTTTTCTTCACTTTGTGTTAGTGTCTCTGTTACTGCTGGTAACATAAGACGGTACCTGCAGCCTATTCCGGTTGAACAAGTACCTCAACTTCCCCATGATGGCACATTCATGTGCGTCAGCACAACAAGGCAAGAAGGTGTGCTTCGTCTCCCGGCACAGGGTCAAGAGTGAGGGGGAGATATCAGGAGATGAGTCGTTACCAGAGGAGAGTTGGATGGAGCCATCAAGGGGCTTCAGCCCAGTGCCAGAGCTCAACACCAGTGGTTTACTCACGTACATCTCTGACTTAATCCGGCTCCATGAGGGTCTCGTGAGGGTCCGATATCCTCATTTTGCATCATGGGCCACATCCAGCCCACTCTTATCTTAGATGGACCAGCTCAGTGAAATCCCCCTTTCTGTCAGCCCGGGGGCCTTATGTTTGACACCACTGCTCTAGTGGGACCTCACTGTTCGCCTGGCTCTCCCCAGAGATCACCAGAACTCGTGGTGCCCCGTTATCTTCACAGGGGAGAGCAGGTTCAAACGGAGCGCATGTGACAGATGTGAGCGAGTTGAGAGACGCCATGGCGCCCTGCCTCCAACATCATCCAGCACGACCAGTTTAGCAGTGAGTCAGTAATGGTCTGACTTTGGTTTTTCTTTTCATTTTCAAGTAGCACAATGTATGCAAGATTTAAGCGTTCCTTTAATGCTTTAAGCAGTGTATATAGTTATATATGGTGTGAGACCTGGAGTGCCTGAAAAGAGATGAAGGAAACCAGAGAGAAAGAGGAAGAGATGGAGGATGTGCAGAGATCTCAGGCTCCCTGTGGAGCAGTGAGACTGATAAAAATGCATTCAGCGCAAGTAAGGCTGATTAAAAGGGTCTAGTCGCCGGGGCGCTCCCAGCTTTGCTCTACGCTCTTTAAAAACAACATCTTGTTTTCAAAAGGCAAAAAGAAAACATTTTTAATTGTGTTTGGGTTCTGTGCTGGTCCGAACGTCAAACCACCGGGACCCAAACCTGCTTCCTCAAGTCAATTAAGAAAAACATCTGAATCGTATTTCTGCCTCTTGGTGCTTTAAAAATCGCCTCTTCTCCTCCTCACACTCATGTCCAGACTTCTTCGAGTTAAAGCTGTTTTTAAGCTCCAACCACAAGAGACACTTTTAGAGAGAAACTCGAGCTCTATTATATTTTTTATACTAACCTCAACTAGTAATCTACTTCACCTGAGAGCAGTGGTATGAAAAAAAAAATGAGGTCATGGGTGCTTCCAGCCTTGAATTCAGAAGTAACAATGTGTTTTTTGTCCTGTTCATGGACATCGGATCAGCTCCTTATCCTCTCAAAGGTATTTCAGGGTGTGTGGGAGTTTGGCCAACCAGCGGACTTAAAGAGAAGGCTGTGGTGCCTCAGGAGTATGAGGTATCTGGTCTGTCCCTACAGGACATTCGGTCCCTGTAAAACTGCAGGGAGAGCTTGCTTCACACACAGTAGGTCAGACACTTTTCTGTCCGTACCTTTATGGGCAGAATGGGTGGAGAACCCACTCTGGCTCAGGGATGACTCGCTGCTCCAAGCCGAGGAGTAACGTATGTCGCAGTCTTGTTTAAGAGTAGAGTGGGAGGCTGATGGATTGGTGTGGTGTCACTGATGGTGGACGCTGTACTGGTCTGCCATTGTGATAACAGCGCTGAGTATGAAGGGGAAGGTGTCGATTTACCGGTCGATCTACGTTCCTACCCTCAACCAAGGCCACGAGCTCTGGTGGAGACTAAAGAAAATGAGAAGGCACAAGCAGCAGAAACGAGCTTCCTTCAAAGGGTGGCAAGGCTCAGCCTTTAAGACAGGTTCGAGGAGCCAGCTGTGGTTGGTGCGGGGATCTGACGAGATGTTCCAGGCATGTCCTCCTAGGAGGAGACCCCGGGTGGCAGACCCAAGACACTCTGAAAGGAATCATGTCTCTCAGCTGGCTTAAGAACGCCTCAGAGGTTTCCATGTCGGTTGCTGAGGACAAGGTAGCTAGAGAGAGGGAGGTCTGGGTGTATCTGCTTAGACCACTGCTTCTGTTGTCCAGCTAATCACCAAGGATGGATGGGTGCATCTGGCTGAAAAAATACTGCCTGTAGAAGCCAAAACCTAAAGTAACTGGGAGAGTTTAAGAGATAGTAAAGAAACTGGCTCTCTGATCTTATTAATCACATCTGGATCTGGCTTGATTATCCTCGGGGCCCAGGGTCATCTACTCCATAAACAGCATTTACACTAAGAACAGAGGGGTGATGCCCCTCAGCAGGTTTCCAGGTTTAATGCCAATCAAGGGGGTATTAAAGTGAGAAGCAGCCCAGTATTCCAAAAACAAGGCTTATTTTGAACTGTGAATCATGCAAAGCTACAATGGTTTTCACTGACCCTTCAAGTTTCGCCATTCACATGATTTTCTTCACTTTGTTTGATTTCTGTTCAAATATATCTATAAAATACTTGCAGACTAGATTTTTTTTTAGCTTTTAGAAACACTTGGAAAAACAGAGCTGATAAGTTTTATTCCCCGCCGCCTGCAGGTGGTGTTGATTTTAAATATCTCACTTTGAACAGAACCTCTCAAAGCTGCAGCGCGTGGCTGCTGCACTCAGGGTTCAGGAGACGCTGGCTCAGACAGGCAGCGCTGTGATTGGCTCGCGGGGAGCTGCAGGTGGAAAGAGTTCAGACTCCGACAGCTGCAGCAACACAGCACGACTGCCAAGCAGCTTTGTCCTCTCAGGGGAAACAGCAGCGTTTCTTCTTGCCTTCCTTCAGCTTTCAGCTGACCCGGCATCAGAACCACACCCGTGTGGCCCCCCCAGGGTCCTGAACCGTGAGCCAATCAGTGGCTACGCTCGAAACGCTTGTCTCACTGTAAGGTACATTAGTACTGCCAGTTTAAATACTCTGGTTATAAACACAACTGAAAAAACACCAATCAAATGACAACACGGCTCATTTTTACTAATGATATTATAATCAAATATTGGTTTATTAAACCAAAATAGCGCAAATATACTACAGCTGTATAATGAAAATATATTCTATTTGATTTTAAATTATTTAAAAAAAATATGAAATACTACTTTCTTTATTTTAAAAGCTGAATTGGGTGGTTTCTGTTTTGTTTTTTTATTTTGGCCCATGTCTGTTTTTCATTTTTAATGGTTTTAATGGGGTGATTTGCTGGCTTCCACTTTGATAAAGACAATTAAATCTCTAAGGACTTGTTTTTAAATAAATATTAAATTAATGAAAAATTCCAACATTGTTCCTGCACTGTTTAAAAAAACCTCACTTTACGGTCACTTTACGACCTTTCTAACGTGTTAAATAAAAATGAAAAAAATGTATTCTAGTGTCTCGATCCAAGCAAATGTAATATTTCACTGCTGTAATGATGTTTATCAATTAATAAAGACTACATCAACTATTGTTGTAAGCTAAAAAGGTTGTTGGAGCACACTTGACTTTCTCTTTATGCTCACAGTGACTGTTACCACCCCCTGCTGTGCTGATCCACGTTACTATGCTCTAAAATAAAGGGTGCAGGATGAAAAAGGCAAGCATCTTTTTTCTTTTTTTAAAAACACTCCATCTTCATATGCGTTTACCTAAAGCACATTTACAGGAAATGTGTTTTCCTTTATTTTAATGTCAGACCCACAGGAACCCGGACAACAACATGAATGGAAACAAATGATGATGGTGAGACTGCAAAATGCACACTGCTCTGCTGCTGAAAGGAGTCCTGCTGTATGAATACTGATGATGGAGCGTACTCTTATTATTATTATAACCTCATTAAAACAGCCATTAAAGTGAGAGAGCCTCCTTTTGAGCTCCTCTGCATCAGCGTGACTCATGAATCCTCCCATCTGCGATGCTGTTGGGAGATTAAACACAATCTGCCTTTAACATGATAGTTGGTGACTCGTCTGCTCGAGCGAAGAGTTTGTTTTCTTTTTAAGCACAAAAGGGCAAAAACTGAGACTGTTGCTCATTTTTTTAAACCACACGTTTGTGCACTGACTCTACAACAGCCCGTCCACTGACCCAGGCTAAGTCGTTCAGCCTTTTTATCCTGTTCTATCTATACTTTTCTTATTTTCTAAAGAGGTTAGAGGAAGTTGTCGGGGGGGCCGGAGTCTATCCCAGCTACCACTTCAGTTAATCACAAATGAAGTTGACCCCACTACCTACATGTCTTTGGTGGAAGCCGTGCAGGAGGAAGCCGGAGTACCCGGAGAAAACCCACACAGATCCAAACTCCACACAGAAACGCCTCACCAGACGGTGGATTCAAACCCAGCAGATGTAAGCACTGCTGCTGTGAGGCGCGACTGGCCAATAATAATCCAGCATACAGACCAACCAATCACACGCATCCACCAACCACGTGGGGCTGGGAATATGATCATGTGGTTCAACCTTCTGGGCGTCAAGAGTATAATTGTCTGCTTTTAACTACTTTTGATTTTACCTTTCTTTTTGAGCTGCCCCTCAGCCTACTCGTAGATGCACCTATAGTATCAATTTGAAAATCCTAGCAGACTTCCAGAAAATCTCTGTGACCTTGAACTCAAAGTCAAGGTCACAGAGATTTGAATTTGTCTGTAACTTTCAGAAGATGCACCTATGGTATTAAAAAAAGCCCTAAATCGCTTCATTCTCAGGTTATCGCATTCAAAAACTTGGGTGTCCATGCCGACCACGACAAAAGGCTGAGGGGGCACAAAGCATGTTGCAAACTATTATCATAACTTTAGGTCAGCTTGGCCCATCGACACAATTTGAAAACTGGTATGCAATTTTTAAGTTTACACTTTCAACAACAGTTGAAACGGAGACTCAGCGGGGTGCACCTCACTGCTACACCATCTTAAATCAGTCATGTGATTAGGGCTCACCCGGTACGACCTTCTGCTTTGGAGGGTTAAAGTTAGTCCCTGTTATAAAGTGTTGTTGATCCTCCTGTGTGTGCACCTTCGAAAGCAGCAAAGTTTTACCAGAAACCTCGACTTTCGTTCCTTATTTCCTGTCATTTTCAGGTCGTTGTTCGATAACGCCAGCAGGAGATGTGACCCCGACAAAACCAAAGCAGGCACGGTCTGCTCGTCTGGCTGTACCTAGAAATTCTCTCCATTAGGGCTGTGTTATATCATATCGTCTAAAATGATACTGGCATAAATTTGTTTTCATCATATAAAAATCTTTCATCACAACAGCAATGCCATACAGTTACATTCTGAACGAGAAGTCAGAGATCTGCAAGTGCCGCGTGTCAGCTGATGAAGATTTTGTAGCTAAAAAGAGAGCTACTTCAGCAACTTCCAACAAAGAACGTACTTTCCAAATTATGCAAGAAAAGTGCTGCTGATGAAGGTGGAAGCAGCAAGCGGGTTTCACTGTCGAGTACATCCAGGCTACGAAGGAGATGCTAGTAGCTGGTGAAGTGCGACCTAAATGTAAACAAATGACTGGCTGACTGCACTCCACATGACAGGAAGAGCAAAGAGAGGATGGAAATCACCGATGTGGTTACATAGTAGGGCTTTGAGCAGCTGGTAAAAAAGATCGACCTAACTTCATACCAGGTAGCAGCTTTTTTACACTTTTACTTAAAATTTCCAGAGAAAACGCTACCTACGATATTTCTCAACTTACATTTGCTGCTTGCCAAGCTGCAAGCATCGATTAAAACACTGGTCAGTACTTTTTTTCTATATCGTCAGAAACATCGTCATTAGAAATTTCTTTGAAATATTCTCCAATAATTTTGTTACTGTCCAATTAAAGTTGTGAACTGCTACCAAAGACGAGCCCTGGTGAAGTCCAATGCACGCTCCAAATGAGTCTGACTTACTGGAAGAAATGAAAATCAAGAGTGGGGCTGAAGAGTTCTGAATAACTGGCCCGATACTCTCAGTAGTGACGCGGTCCCCGTCCTTCTCCAAGTCCTGGTCCTCCTAGATCTGAGGTTCAACTCAACACATTCTCCTCTCCTGCACCCAGCCATAGACCCTCGCAGGGAGGCTGGGCACAAACTGCTCATTTATTCACACGA
>VVHJ01001916.1:14394-27655 GCA_015107715.1 Tylochromis polylepis
TATTACAGAATATTATTATAGTTTATCCAATTTACTCTAACGTTGCAATTCTTTGTCATAGTATCTTCAATGGCATCCACTTCTGCAGTTATCACTGATGCTATACAAAAGCTCACTACTTTAATAGGGATCATTCAGTCTTAAATACTCCAAGAAACCTTAGAAATTTGGAAGGTTAGCAGTAAAGTGAAAACCTGATGATTTACAATACAATATTGCTCTGTCAGGTTCTCATCTCTAGTTAACAGTAACGCATGCTCACACAATGAATTGTGACTGTTCATAGAGTGTGTCCCTCTTCTGCTCTTGTATGCATTCAGTTTCCACTGAGATTATCCCACAGACATAAGCATCAGAATATAAATGAGGCAGAGGGAGCCCTTGAGACAGAGGCATTTCCCAAAATGATTGAACTCCTTTCATTTTGCTCCATTAAATGTCATCCATCCCTTTTTTCCATGTGTCTCATTCACAAATTACCAACTGACAGCAGCTACCTCTTTCACTGTCATTAACCTTTTGAACCATCAACCCAAGGCTCTACAATGACCACAGCTATTCTGGGTCAGCGTGTACAACAACAGTCAAAAATGGCTTGGCAGATGGCTCCTCTGCTCTCAAAAAGCCCAACACACATATGTATCCACGCACACGCCACTCCTTCAGTTTACAAATGCAGTTTATAAATCCAGTTTACATTGCTAATTCTCTACAGGCTTGACCGTCAGTCTTCGTTGGTTGGTTGCGGGCATTATCGCAGTGCATTTAAAGTAAGCCATGACACGAGGCTTAATGTGATGTAGCAAAAGCTAATTTAACATAACGCAGCATAAAATAATGCATTAGAGCATGATACAGGAGAAGAGAAGAGAAGAGAAGAGAAGAGAAGAGAAGAGAAGAGAAGAGAAGAGAAGAGAAGAGAAGAGAAGAGAAGAGAAGAGAAGAGCAATGCTACAAACAAACACTTCATAAGAACCAGAACAGAGAACAGCACTTAGAGACAGCCTGAGGGGATGGCAATATGACTATTATGTTTTTTTAATGTTGGCATGTCTTAATATATCTATATAACTACGGACAAAGCATATGGAATCATTGGG
This sequence comes from Tylochromis polylepis, assembly GCA_015107715.1. Classification (NCBI taxonomy): domain Eukaryota; kingdom Metazoa; phylum Chordata; class Actinopteri; order Cichliformes; family Cichlidae; genus Tylochromis; species Tylochromis polylepis. The sequence goes on from VVHJ01001916.1 coordinate 15,495, forward strand.
GATTACTGGACCACCAAGCAAACTGTTAAAAAAAACCAAAAAAAAAACCCATGTACTCACACACCTTAAGCTGCTGTAAGCCTGTGAAATTTAAAAATTTAAGCTCATACAGCTGTTTTGATAATGAAAGAAAGGGAGCTTTTTCTGATGCATTCAAACACTGGCTCACTTGCAGGTTAATCCTGTTACATATATCTTATATAATCTTTTCACTACTGCTTTTAAATAAGATAGAGTTGTAGCCAGATCCTTCTTGGTTCCCCGACAACTTTGTCATTCAAACCTCTCTTAGAAACCAGAAGTATGAAACCACATTCAGTTATAACTGAGGGCTAAAGTGACCTGTCCTTAATGCTGATTGACAGAGAGTGTAGGAACAACTGAGATCACTCAGCACTGATTAAACCCTGACGATAATAACTGTACAGTACATCACTCTTCCATATTCATCAAGCTCTGACATGCATCCGTTAAGTAATCACAGCAGGAGAAATATAGACATGGGTGTGAACATTGCCAACAATACTGTATAATGCATGGCAGTATAATACAAGCAATTTATGTAATGAGATTCCTGCCATTTGTACAGATTGACACATTAAAATTAAAGAATGTATCATTTTAGGCACCATAGCACAGACAGCTTTCTGATTTTTTGCACTGTGGGTTATTTTTACACCCAGCTTTAACCATTCTTTGTAGATGGCCATTACACTCAAATATATGGGCTTAATTTAATCTGTTTAATATATACTACAATATGAATGACATAACTTGTTTCAAGCTGTGCAGATAGGAGCTGGAGAAAGCTGGAGAAATAAAGGTTTCACTGGGAAAAAATTAGAAGGTTAGTGGACGGAATAAAGGACTTTGACCAGCTTTGGGAAATGAGTGGGCAAACAAAATGACAGACTCATCCCCCTGTCCCTCTGCTCTTTGCTCTCCCTGATTTCTCATTGGGGTTTTTTTTTTCCTTTTATCAGTGCTGATGCTCTCAATCTGTCACAGCGATTGCCTCATGGCATAATAATTTGACTAAATTGAGCCATAATGCGCCTTGTAAATTTAATTTTGTCTCAAAACCAGATTAACCCACATGACAGGATGCACATGTCTATCTATGCGTGTCTGCCAGCATGGGTATGTGCGCATTGTGTGTGTTTGTGTGTGGATACACTATGTGCTTGCCAAGACCCTTAATCCCAGGAGCGTATGCTGAATAAATCAGAGGAGTATTTCTGAGTAGGAGAAAAAAAAAAACCCTATCCCTTCAAACACTGCCCATGGATTCAAAGAGTCAAGCACACATGGACAGACAAAAGTTGAACACAATCGCACAAATAGATCTACACACAAGTATGCATGTTCATTTACAACCAGGACTGGAGAAAAATGAATACATGTGATCATCTGACTGGACTTCATCATAAATAATGCACTCTGCTGGATACATTTCTGCATTTAGCAGAATAAATGCAGAAAACAAAAAAAATGCATAAAAGTATTTTAAGTATTTCAGTATAGTAGTTAAAAACTTAACATAAATAGACTTAGAGCAAAAAGTAATGAAATTTGTGTTCAATCGATTACTTCTTTGTTATAACAATGCTCACATGTTTGTAAGAAGAATGCATTTGTGGGTTGAGCAGCAGAGTAGAGCATGTGGGTTGTGTCCATGATAAACTTGCCAAATCTTCTTTGCCAATGCCAAACAGCTCTGGTGACCAACACAAGCACATTGGCTGACTTGCGACAAATGCTGGGTGAAGAATGGGATACCATCCCACAGCAGTGTGCACTGGTGACCAGCATGATGCAGAGGTGCCAGGCTGTTGTTGCTGTCTATGCTTCTTCCACGTGCTACTGAGGTCCCCGTTTGTTAAATGAATAAGTTGTTAAATTTTCAATATTGTTTCTTCAGACTTCAATCTTCCGATTGAATATACAACACCAAACAAGAGTCGATAGCAGAATAAGCTGTTTGGCTTTTGGCGGATAAGATTTGGAAATCCAAATACACAACTCTGCTGCTCAACCCACAAATGCATTTTTCTTACAAGTGTGGGACCAGTATAAGTTTTATAAGATTATTTATAGTATATTATAGTAGTATATTATTTATAGTATAAGATTTATTACCAAGAAACATTTTACAGCAAATAAATCATTGACCAAACACAAATTTCCTTACTTTTTGTGCTAAATTTAAAATATACCTCAATTGCATTCCAGATTTTATGTTTTATAGTCAAATAAGGACTAACAATACAATATATAGTAAAAAAAAAAAAAGACATAAAAAATAACAAACCATCAGACTGGTCATTTCCACTAAGTGTCAAACATGAACAAGAACTGATCTCCTGTCACATTCAGACACTCACACACCCACCATCCTTTCCCATCATCTGACCACTCTTACACTGAAGTGGTGTCAGCGGTGTGACATTTTTCCCTGGAGAGTGAGGTAGGTAGGTCTGCTCAGACAGGTGGGATTATTAAATATGTATTGCAGCGCAGTGATAGGACACCATGGACCATTAGGTATTATAAATCTATAATTCAGCTCTGCTACATATTTCAGTGTCCTGGATGAATGGCACAGTAGCATACAAGCCTCCTTATTAGCATCCCAATCCTAAAATGCATCTCAATTAGACTGAGTGTCAGGTCTCATTTGGCGAGGCAGGGATCGAGATGGAAAGGGCCAATGTATCAATGACGGAATAAAAGCGTTGTGCCAAAATATGGAGGAAATGAAAGCAGCAGGGGAAAAAGGTATCACTGACCAACAGTTTGCAGATTTGCTGATAGATTGATTGTGAGCTGGGCTCAAACTTTAATAATTTCTGGACTGTTTAATAGCAAAGCAAGTTAAGTTACTGTCTCTCACATACTCTTTTTTCATTTTTATACTCTCCTAAACCCATTTTTTCTCCGCTTGACACTACCATTCACCTGTGCGCTTAACTCTTTTTTTTTTCAACAAGCCTATGTCTCTTCCCTATTCCTCTGTCATCCATCTTTACCATTCTTTAGCTATCCTTCTCTGCCTAACCATCCTTTAGCAATAGTCATGTCACTCTCTTTCCTTTCCTTCTAGTCAGCTTGTTAAATGCTCCTCTTTCTGTCCTGCTCCTTGAAAAATCTCTTCCTCGACCTTTCATTTTCACTAGTCTCTCCACTACCTCTGCCTAGCTCCATCTCAACGACATCCAGCTAAACAGACATTTGCAGTTTAGAAAAGATGGCAGTAGTTAGAGAACTTTGTTTGGCACAAATGACAGCATTTTGTCCCTCAAAAACGTAGCTCTTTTTCTCTGTATTACACTTTCTGTTTTCCTCCCCTACACTGCCTTTGCTTTCACTTTGATCGCTTGTGTGACTCTGAGCATGTTGACAGCAAGCCAGAGGGCCGAACCTGTCACATCACCCCCTGAGGAATCAATCATCTAAGCCAGGATCAATACCAAAGAACCATATCCTCAACTGAATACCGACTGGGATGACAGCAACGGACTATTCAAAAACAACATTCAAAGCAGTCCACACAACCACTTAGCATACACCACTGCACAAACACAGATTCGCAAACACACTCACATTCAGACACAGTCTCAGCTACTCTGAAACCAATGCATACAAATATATTTACAGGTTGAGTATGAGAATGCTTCAGAGCACACAGGGAGCAATGTTCATGATTTGAATTCGTCTTTCCCAGCCTAGCATCTAGCTTATCTTAGTGTCACTAAGACTGATATCAGTTTCAAACTCACTCACTCACTGTCTGCCTCCAATTAATCAGTTTTTACTGCAGAGCTCTGATTATGGACCAGTTTATTGAGTCTGTATTATACAGCAGCACAACATAGGATCACTCTATCCATCATCGAGCAGACCTCTGTAGGGGAATTTACCACTTATCAGCCCACTACAAGCAAATTAGACAGACATAATAGGGCTGAGCAGAGGCAGGGGGTTGAATGAGGCCAGTGCACAGTATGTAATCATTGATGTGTGGTGCACTTTAAAGGAACAATACAAATAAAATGATGTGTCCCCAGTAGCTATTTAAAATCTAATGAAAATCATTTACGAATAGAGCAGGCATCGGGTAAAAAGTGACACATTAATGACAGTGACACTGCAGAGTTCTGCAAGGACTTCCTGTTTTATCAGCTGCAACATACAATATCACTTTTCCTTTAGCAGACAGCTGACATCGCCCATGACATTAATATGTCTAGGACTCATCTTTCTCTCTATTCAACACCAACACCTAGTGAGCTGTGAACAGTCAACTCATTTCAGTTTGCAATATAGCTTTTGGACATGGGAGGTTCATTGGAATGTCAACACCAAAATCCCCTCACATCACACACCGGCCTCAAGATATTTTAATCTCTGTGAGACTGACTTGAAGTGACCTTTACCATCGGTGTATAAATACATAAATCGGTGCCACTCGTGCTGATTGTAATAAGACGGTATCTGACTGGTGTCCATTGTGCTGATTGCAGTGTTAGTGTAGGTGAGCTTAGCAGGACTAAAATCATATGTTATAATATCAGCATCAAACAGCTATGTCGTTTCTTTGATCTCAACAGAAAATAGGCCACATGGAGAAGACTACCTGACAAGCTAAACACAAAAATAAATCCTAGCTAAGGCAGCTGATGATTTTAAGTTAGGCCTTATTCTTTTATTTTTAAATTTATTGACAAACGATTCACAAGTGAATCGGGCAACTATGAAAAATTCATTAAACTGTCAATTTGATGTAAATGAAAAATGGCTTCATCAGAACATGTGTCTTTATTGCAGTAAACCAAATAAATGCTCACAAACCCATTACGTCCTTTACCATTTGGCTAATGCTTTTAACCTAAGTGCTTTACCGGATTGTCCCACAGGAAATGGAACATTACCCTTACTGTATTACTGTGATAAAACCTTTAGTGCAAAGAGCACCCTCACTGGTCATAAAGTACAGTAGAAGCAGTCCAGTGCTGTTGCTGAGCTAGAATTACTTACTGTATAATAGACCTTTTAACTTGATCACTACTGTTAAGTAAGAAGCAACTAATGCCTTACAGGATTTTGAAGGATTTCATTCAGAATGGATATGTGTATTTGTGATTCACTCTTTACCCAGCATAAAGTCTACTGTTTGTTAGTAACTCAGTGCTGAAAACTGTTAATGGAAAAAATGATGCACCTTGTCTCTGGAAGAGCTGGCTGCTGACAATTTCAGTCATAGAGGCCACCTTCTGTTTCTGGAGTCTCTCAGGAGGAATGCAAGAGTAAAAGTCATGCAGCAACTGACTGGGGAGAGAAAGTGACATGGAGGAAAATGAATAATCATAAAAGATTATCACATGGGGAACAGCAACTGGGCACACAAATTATTCAGGAATTATATTTTTCCACGTTTTATACATCTCACCAAGCATTACTAATTCACACAATCTAACTGCTTCAAAGATCAAAAGTAAAACCATCCCTGGTTTAGACACCTCACCTTTAAGATACAAAATATGCAACTACTAGAAGCAGCAGTTGTATCACAGGGAAGAGCAGTGTATGCCGCATGGAAAACAAATGAGCTAAAGTATGCACACATCTTAATGAAGACATGGGTTTGACTTATCCTCTGCCCCAAATTCAATTTTGGAATAATTAAATGGGCTGGTTGCAAGCCCTGACGCCACTTAGAAAGATTGAACGCTCAGAACATGGCAAACACTTGGTCTCAGTTTTTTGTCTCTATCTCACTTTGTCTCTGTCTCCTTGAATTATGCCACAAAGGCTGCTGCAGCACTTTCAATAATGGCATAAAAGAAGAAAATACAAACCTTCTGCTCCCAAACCAAAACATAGCACAAAGGTCCATGTGACTTTTGATGTCCCCCAAGCTGGCACAGGAGCAGGCTCGAGTACAGAGGATCAGTGAAGAGTTATCTAGTCCACTAATCATCTGGGCCGAATCGAATTAAAATCCAAAATGTCACTATATACTCTGTGGGCATGCTACAGATACCCTGAGTGACAAAACACATCCTTAGCAGACAATGTCTTCACTAGTACCACTGCACAGATCACACTACAGGTGAGTTTACAAGGTGTAGAAATGTAACTATACAGGACACAAGACAAAGCTTTCATGTCCACCTCAAGCAGAGTAATTGTAATTCACATGGCCTGCTTGTGGAAACTCTGCTCGAGGCGATCCTGATCAAGAATGCAAAGGGGACTTTACTTTCAAGTTCAGATGGCTGCGATATGTTTGTGGATATGTGTGTAAAGAAGTGCAGAAGACAGAATATAAAGGGCGAGTGAAGGGGTTTGGGAGTGAGAGATAAAAAAGGAAATGGATGAAAAAAGACAGAATATGATAATATATGTCCTGACTTTTAACTCTGCCTCAACACTCATCTTTGTGTGTGAGGCAGGTGTTTAAGGTAGCACCTCTGTGACACTGCGTTGACATCAAGCCACTAGAGGGACACTACTAGCAGATGCAGACAGTCCACAAACTTACACACGGACACACAAAACCCCACAGGTCACAGAAAGGTGAAAAGACAATATTATGAGGATGGGAGGGTTTAAAAACTGAATGTGGCAAGACAAGAAAACATCAATTAACATCTTTCATTAAAATGACGAGGTCATTTTAAGACCATGGATATATGTGTGGCTGTAGGAACACTGAAGGACAAAAAAGTGGCTGAAATTTGGAGTTTAAAAAAAATCTACTAACTGGTGAAGTATGCACACTGATGCTGTTTCTGGAGCTAAGCAGTAGATTGTATGTTTCATTTGGGTCAAGGAAAGGTTATGCCAGTCTTTCTAAGTCATTTTGTTCTTCAGGACTCTAAGAATAAAGAAGAAGGGGTTCAAATGGCTTTTGCTTGATGGTTCTGGTAAAATTGTCATTTCACTCAGGGGCATATAGAGGAGAAGCAGAGCGTGTTGGAGTGTTTGTCCTTGTGTCTATGTCAGTTTGATGGGATTTTTATCACCTGATAAAGGAGGTAAGGTTTAACCACGATGGAATATGGGAGGAAATAGAAGAATAAGGGTCACTGAATAAACCCAAGTGGAAAACTTGAGGTGAAGACTCTCACATATCCTCTCTGTTAGTGTGACCGACTAAGACCGAAGATAAAGTGCTAGTGTGTGCATGTCTGTATGTTTGTGTGCTTAAGGATAAGCTTACCTGAGAAGCTTGGCATCAAATACTTTCTCCACATCTTGCAGGACTGTTGGCAGGTACTTCAGAGCAGCAACCTAACGACACACACACACACACACACACAAGTTGCAACAAGTAAATAGTGTTAAATTACTGTCTTGAAACCCTGTGCAAGGTGACTTTGCCATCAAACAGCCATTCTCCACATGTGTTTAAAGGGGGTATTTCATTTTTCACTGGGCTCTTGTCTTTCTGCCTAACTTTTTCTGATGTTTTCTGTTTGTATGTCTGTGTACGTGTAGGCACAGAGAATAAGAGGAAAACACTAAGCAGCAGAATACTGATGCAGTCAGAAACAGACTTAGAGATCACATTTGAGAAGTGGGAATATGAGGAGAAGGTGAGACATAGTGAGACAGGACATCTAGCAAAACAGAAGAAGCGGAAAAAGGGTTAGGATAAAGATGAAAAGCATATAAAAACAATGTAATGAGGTGCACTAGGTTGTGAAGCGTGGATGCAGGGTGCGTGTATGTGATTACCCTGAGCAAAAGTGTGGTGGTGTAGTCTGTTCTCATCAGATTGTTGATTGACTCAAAAAGCCTCCTCAGCGACTCCTCAAATTCTGCCTGCTCCTTCCCCTCGTACAGCCTAGAAGCGCAGAAGAACGTGAAAAGAGAAGATGGAAGACAGTGTCAGAAATTACAAAGGAATGTGAATAGTGAACAGGGTATAAAAAAAACCCAATACGGATTCAAATTGCAGAAAATAAACAAGTGTAGTAACTAATCAATGAAAGTGAGAAAGGTTGAAAAGGGAAAAAAGGGACACAATGGGTTTAATACATTTGATATATCAGTTTGAATTATAAATGATTAATTACACAAACAGAGACTGATGGATAATTTTCAAGGTTTTATTCACAACATATTTTGTGTTATTCTATTTTCTTTCTATAAACCAATAGATTCCCTTGCATAAGCAGCTGAGACACGTACTTCTAGAAGCAATACGGTCACAAGAGGTCAGGTCATGTGTAGCATTCATAAGGACAACTGCCATGGTCAGACATTTCAAAGAGAAATGTTGTCCTCTACTACATAATGCCTGCTGCATTTGAACGATTTTGTTATAAATGGACTGGAGTACTTTTCTACTCTGAATGAGTGCTCAAAGCCTTATTCACCCAGTCACACATACATAAATGATCTAGACCTAATCACCTTATCTTAACAATCACACACTTTCAGTAAAATGTATAAAGTCAGCAGTCGTATGATGCCCAGATGCAAAATGGAGGAACTGGGAATCAGACCTCCAACCTTCTAAATAATAGACAACCCGCACTACCTCCTGAGCCAAAGCCAAACAAAACAATTAGCCCAAATTAATTTAGTGAGCTAAAAAAAGTCCACATCTCCTCACATCCCAAATCTACTGTTATTGCAGCTCCACAGCAAACTTGGTCCTTAAGTAGCCAATTTTATACCACTGATAAGTTTCACTTCCAGGTGTTTCTCTTCACAGTTTAAACTGATTCCAGGCTTGTAATGAAAGCTTTGTTAATCATCATTCCGGTGCTGCCATTCTTTATATGAAATCAAAGTCACTTAGCACAGAGTGACACTGCATCTGAATTTTTGTGATTTTCTGGAAATGGGGCATCAGCTAAATTGGCTGCAGTTCCTCGCATCTTCTTTCTGTAACAGGAGTCCACTTTAAACCCTAAGTCAGTGTTTTCTTTAGCATATGAAGCTGTAAAACCCACAATAAACTGCCTAGGTAATTACACAGCAAAGCAATATCTTTGATTTAATGTCCTATATTCAATTACAGTAATGGAGAAAAAACAATGCAGCATTACGTTAACAAAATTCAGCCAGTTTTTGCAACTGAACATTGATAAGCACTGACTGCTGTAACTACAGCATCCTGTCACAAAAAAAAAGGCTGGTTGACTGTGTTGCTTCTAACATCCCTTCAGGTCTACGGGCTCGCGCATTAGCAAACTTTACTGCCATCCACCTCTCCACCCATCTCCTTCCTCCTCCTCACTGTGTCTGAGCGATTCAATTGCACTGTGCAGTTTTTAATTACAATGGAAGTTATGAGTGCTTGGGGGAAGGATTAGCATGTGGCACACAGCAAATTTAGCATGTGGAGGGATGGATTAGGCAGTAACACACAGAGGTATTATCACTGGGCTCTTTGCAGAGTACAGTTATGATTACACACGCATTGTCCTGCTAATCCACCAGGCCTGTCTGTGCGTAAGTGTTTCTGTGTGTGTGTGTGTGTGTGTGTGTGTGCATGTGTATGTCTGTGCACACCTGCGTGGGTGTTATCTACAGTTGATGTGTTAGTGCTGGTATGCTAAAACTGGATTGTGCACTCATACCACAAATATACACTTCTCCCGTATTTTACACAATAGATGATCACTTTACTCTTAATCTAAATTTTATTTGCTCAGGAAGCGTACACTAACAGAAAATTATGGAAATTAAAAAAGGAGTGGGCGGCACAGAAAAAGTCTGATTAAAAGAGGGGTCGAAGAGCAACTCAGCTGCAGATACTGTAGTTGTAACATGACATATGAATTTCTAGTCATAAATATCTCCCTGGTTCAATTCATAATTTTAACCGCCTCCCCTGGAGTCGATACAAGTGCTCAATGCTGCAATATTTTGACTGAAATGAGAATAACCAAAACCTCTAAGATGCATCAACAATGAGCGTAACTGCAAAAAATCCTCCGATTATTGTTTGGTCTGTAAAGCTTGGAATTTTTCAATCTGATCGATGGAACAGAGTCCCAAGGTACGCATCAATGTGACTGTGAATTTTAGTTTGGAATTATTTTTCCTGTAATTAGTCTTTTACTATTAAAGTACTATCCTTTTACTAGCAAATTTCTCCTGCCCTTATATGAAATAATAAGCTGTTGGGTTAACAATAAGATAACAAAATTCGAAAGCTTAGACACAGACTTCACAGCAACCATTTTCAGGTGAACTGGTGAGTAAACACAGGTGTTACTAATGACATTAAAGTTCTATTTAATTTAGATGCAGAGGATTAATGTGATTAGTAACACCTGTGTTTACCTTCTTTGTAATATAAAAACAGCTGCTGTGAAACAAATCTATTGTGATAACCAGAAAACACTGAGCTCATAATAAAATGATGATCTAATCATTTTTTATCGCATTAATAAGAATAAGTCTTCATATTAGAAAACATTCTTCTTTATGTGACATAATTACATGCAGTTTACTTGGCGTGAACATATTAAAGCAGACAACACAAAAAACATAGCAGGTGCTCATAGGGAATAGAAGAACACAGATAGTGATTAACAAGACACCAAAGAAATTACAGGCATAGAGCTTAGAGGACAAAAAGAAGTAAAATATAGAATTGCTTGCCTTACATATTTCTGAAGTACACATTACACATTCCTAATAGATTTTGCATGAACACGAAGCTGACTTGACAACCTAATAAATCTTCAATGCCACCTATTTAACTATTAATGACTGCTAGTCTTCATGGTGACGGTGATGAAGCCTTACAGATGCATCTACAGCACGGTGGCTCCCCTGAATATATGATTTTCTCTCTGCGTGACAAGGCCTTAGAGTAGAGGAGAATGTGTGAAAACTTTAGATGCAGAGGAAGCTGAAACTGTCAGCATCAGGTAGTTGGGAGACAAAGAGACAGAAAAGGAGAGAGAAGCCGAGAAGGAGAGTGAGACTTATCGCTTTAGAAACACCCAGGGGATGCTGGTGACTGAAGCTCAGTCAGTCTGGGACCAGTGATGAGATAATGTCATGCACACACAAAAGCATATACTTAGAAGAATGCTTAAATGTCTGCCTAAAATGTCTGTGTGAACACACATGCACATACACAAACACAAAGAAAAGCACAAAAAGACCAATTTGCAAAAAATCTGAACTCACTGACAGAAAAATGTGCCATTTTCTAATTCTATCATTCTGAGACACTGGATCTTGCCATTTGTTATAATAGCATTTTGTATCTCCGTTTTTATTTGTAGACTGTATATAAAATGGGCATAGTTCCAGCCCAAAAGGTTGATTCTGTTCATCTGGCTGTAGCGTTTTCAGTGGGAGAAACATTTCGTCACTCATCCAAGTGACTTCTTCAGTCTCAGCTGACTGCAGGTTTCCCCAACCTTATAAACAGCAGATTTGCACAATGAGTGAAACTAACCCACAGAATGAACAGTGGGCTGTGAGGTCAGTTCCTTGATCATTAATATGCAAATTGTCATGACCATTGATCAACAACCACTGATCAAAGACCACTGATCAATGGCCGTGAGTACCATTCACAGAGAGTTGGGGAATGGCTGCAATCACATCATTGTAAGATGGCGAAAGATGTACCCTTAGGCCCCCTCCTCCATTCAGAGATGGTCTTTCCCTTTTCATGTAAATGGCCTCCTTGACTCCCCGCTCAAACCAGTGTTCCTCCCTGTCCAGGATGTGTACGTCCTCATCATTGAAAGAGTGTCCACTGGCCTGTAGGTGTAAATAGACTGCAGAGTCCTGGCCTGACGAGTTACCTCTTCTGTGTTGTGCCATCTGCTTCGCCAGAGGTTGTTTGGTTTCCCCAATGTACAAATCATGGCAATCATCCTGGCACTTAACAGCGTATGCTATATTACTCTGTTTGTGTCAGGGGACTTGATCCTTGGGGTGGACCAATTTTTGGCGCAGCGTGTTTTGGAGTTTAAAAGAAACAGAGATGCAGTGTTTAGAGAAAATGTGTCTCAACTGTTCCGATACTCCTGACACATACGGGCTCACTAAGAGTTTTCGCTTAGGCAGCAGTTATCCTTCTCTCCTGGATCAGCTGGAGCTCTCTTTAGGTGCCTTCCCAGCTTTGACAAATGTCCAGCTGGGATAACCACATTTACTCAGGGCCTTCT
>VVHJ01001917.1:0-12092 GCA_015107715.1 Tylochromis polylepis
AATTCTCAGCCTATTGATTCTACTTATTATCTGAGTCTGGGACTCCCTTGGCCCAGAAAAAATATCACCCTGACTCTAACTCTACATATGATGTGCAAGCATGTTTGCAAAATCCCTTCTTCCTTTCTTATCAGTTCCCAGAGTCAGAACCAGACGTGGAGAAGCTGCATTCAGCTTTTATGCTCCATATATCTGGAACAAACTCCCAGAAAGCCTCAAATCAGCTGAAACACTCAGTTTATTTAAATCCAGGTTGAAGACTCACCTGTTCTCAGCTGCATTTGAATAAAGCACCAAATCCACACAGTTTTACTTTTAAGCTTAAATTTCAAAACTTACATTTTAACTACTGATTTTATCTACTGTTCCTTTCTTTTTTTCCATCTTAAATCATGCTTTTTATTTGTTTTTATTTGTTTTTGTTTTTTAATGTCTCTGTAAAGCACTCTGAATCACCTTGCTGTTGAATTGTGCTATATAAATAAACTTGCCTTGCCTTGCCTTACTGTTTCCTGAAGCATTCACAAAAACAACCTTATACGATTTTACACTTTGGTACCTTACCTGAGAGTTGTTAAAGAAAGCTGTGTTGTTGTAATCATGTAAGTAGCACAAGGATTTAATTAACCATAGAGTTAGTATAAAGATACTTGAGTTTGCAGGACTTGAAAATGCAAAACACTGCTGTTATACTTCTGTTTTATGTGCAAATTTTACTCATGATACTTATAAGCATGAGCAAGGCTTGGTCGGTAGGTTTTTGTGTGACATTGAGTAACATGAGTAAAATTTCTGGTAAGCCTTCTTTTCTCTGTAGTTCTGCCAAGATGGCTTGCATGCAGGAAGAAGTAGGGAGGTGGTGAATGGATTAGGGACAGGTTATATGTGAGGCTCAGCTGCAGTAGGGCACACTAAGGATGCGGATATAAGTTCAGCAGATGCTGCTGGAGCCTGGCCACACAGTCACAGATATAGAGGCTCAAAGTAAAAACACACTAACTGACAAGAGCTCCTTTACAACAGTAATATAAATTTGAAATGCTGTTATTGAAAAAACATTGTAAAATACATTTTTGCGCTGCTCTTGTTAATGTGTACTATTTCCCATTTGAACATAAAAATAAAATAACAAGATAGCAAGCTGCTACCCATGCTGACATGTGGACCTAGGGGTCTTCAAAATTACACATTTTTGGCTTTATACACATATATGTTAGCTTGTCTCAGAACTCAAGGCAACTGGAAGCGTCTGTAAGCAAGTTGGGACACTGGAGATTGAACTATCATTAGTTACAAAGTTACATTTGGTAAAGCAGGAATTAGCAATGACCACCGAGTTATGCACATCACATAAGAGGTAAGTCAGGCAGGAGAGGATACCATAAAGGCCTACTTAAGAGACACTGGATGTATTTAAGGAGGTAAAAAGTGAGCGTAACATGGAGTCTGACCTCTCCTTGTCCTCTCTGTAACTTCAGCAATAGTTAACATCATAATGCTGCTATTTATGGCACCTGTTAAATAAGGCAATATCTCAGGATCGATTTTGCTGCAGCTTGCTCTCCCCTTTGGCACTCTCTTCTAACACGTTGGATTTGATAACTCAAGCTCTATTGATTTTTATATAAGCAAAAATAGCCTGTATAGAGGCATAAACAAAAAATATTGGTTGTGTCCACATGATTTTTTTTTTTTAAAGACAAATATTTACATGTTTTGTTTTGTTTGTGTGGGATACTGTAAATTTGTATACTGAAGTTTTGGTCACTGATCTAAATAAGAAGTGCACTGGCAAATAATTAAAAAAGATGTACTAAATGAGATGCAATGAGATAATTCTTTAGTATTCCCACAGTAGGGACATTTAAAATGTTACAGAAGCAAAGATATAGCAGCATAGCAGCATAAACAGTCTCACCTAAAGGGAGAATGATAATAAGTAAAAGTAATAAGTAAAAAGCGAGCAATACTGAGATGATAATAAAAATAAATCATATTGAAGGTAGGTGCGGTAATGGCTTATATTATTTACATAAGGTACACACTTTTTTCAATACTGCAGGAGCGATTATGCATATGTTAGCGTTTAATCTAAAAAGCATTGTTGATTGTACATTCTAACCACCACAGGGACAAAGGGCCTATGTTATCTCTTTTTCAGTCATCTTGGGTGAAGCAGCTCATCGCTGAAGGAACCACCTATTGATGTGACTTGTCTGACCTGTCCAGTTCATCGTTCACACGGACAACCAAGTATTTATAAGAGTTCACAATCTCAGTGTGTTTTTGAAAGAGAGCAAGTGATAGAATGGTGCAGATAAATTGCTTCTGTTACGTAAACAGAAATGTAGTCTATGCAGCAAATGTAGAAAAGGGTAAAGGTGAGGCAGTGTCTGAAAGATCTTATAGGCTGAGGGAAAAAAAATCTAGCAGAAAAATAGAACGAGATGCGGCATAACATTCAAATACAAGATTGCGATCATGCTTCCTGAGTTGGGTAGAAAATGACAGAGACTAATGGACTTTTATACTTGGTGTGATTAAGAGGCTGTACTAAACCTTAGATAATGTGCTGATATCTGTTGGGAGCTGCTTGACGCTGGCTGATCATAATCAGTGGACCCAAGACAGTCTGGAAGTTGTTCACCCCTCTGCAGTATTCGGCTGGCCCTGCATGTCTGGTCTGGTTCTGTCTGAAGCATCGCCTCTACAATCAGTCTCTTTTCAAATAATACAGTGCTGATTTGTTTCAAAGTTTTAACACTTGCAGGTCATGGCTTACTTGATTCACTGAATAAAATGGATGCATAAGAATTTATGTCTTTATTATATCCTGCATGCATTTTAGGTCTAAAAAATGCTAGTGAGTAGAGAGCTAAACTTCTTGTAAATAGTACTTGTTGAGAATTCACAAACCAAAACCTCAAGTTTTGTGGAGTAATTGCTTGCATTAAACATTGCTGACTTTCTTACACATGCTGCTTGGGCTTCACTGTGCTGTTGTGCATTTTAATTGTAATCTTAATCAATGTTCCATGCTCTAATGAGAGCACTGTTTTTTACACGCTTGTTGACCTGACAGATGAGGATGTACTAAATGTGATCAGAGTCTTATTAGCCTTGGTAAGGTAAGCGCTCTTCTTACAACCTTACAGCACCATAACAACTACCCCAACCAATGCTTAATGCCCTCGTCATGCAGGAATTACCTTGCTTTTTCCAAAGGAATAACATTCTTTGATGGGAGAGGGTATCAAATTTAGATAGGCCACAAAAACCATGAGTGAGTATGTTATGTAGCACCTGTAGAATTATGACTCATGTCAATTCATTCCGTACTGTCATTACTACTTAACTGGTCCAGTGGGACACCTTTATTGCAGAATAACAAGTTTCTGCATTGCAACAACCATATGTCCAGGGATTCCCTAGGGAAGATGCCTCTGGCTACTCAGATCCTGTTCCCTTGCTGTCAGCTGCAGACAGGAGAAGCCTGACAGCTATATATGTTGTACAGCCAAGATGGATTAGGATGTGCTACTGTGCTTTCAGATGTTAACAGACATCTTTTACAATATAAAGTCCATGCTGATTAATCTTGTATGTGTTCTTACATTCTGCCTTGCTGTAATTTTTAAAGAAATAAACATGACGTCCAAAACCATGTTTTTGATTGTGCTTAAACCAACATCACAGGACTACAGATAAGAATCAATTATTTTTTGATACAGGTGCTGTGCAGAATTTCCACCATGTAACTAACTGAAGAAGTGTTGCGTTTAAGGGGTCCAGACCCTTTGAGACAGTTTCTGGTTGATCATCTTATCTCCCCAAGAGTGAAAATTGATAAATCTATGTTGAGATTAAATTATCACTCTGGCTTGTTCTAGATACAAGTGAATGAGAATAATGATAAGATGAATATAGATATAGATAGATGCAGGAAAAACCTAGAACAACTGTACTACCTCTGAATATATTTAAACAGAATTCTTTATAATGCTTATTAATGCTGCTCTGTGTACTTACTGGCATTTTAAGAGTAAGCTTTTAAGATTACTAACTCTCCATGCACTGACACTTAACAATATGATTTGAATTAATTGCATAAAAATGTAGAATATCTCATTTGTTTATTTTTTTTCTCCCTTTGTTCATTATTGAATTAAATGACACAATCCAATTAGTGGTGTGCATTACCCTTTCTTGCAGTTTGATTAAGCAAGTAAAATATTAAGGCTGATGCTCAGCCAAATTATGTTGCATTACAAATCCTCCAAATCACAGCGCTTTCATTCATGTGCAAAGATATAATTCTACAGAAACTCTCTGAGCTGCAGGATTAGAACAAGAATGCCTGCATCTGTTAGCGATTTTGGGTTTGTGCTTCTAGGAGTGACCAGTCCAAAGACATCGAGTATAATGTGGATTCCATTAATGTTAAAAAATGCATGCTAATGGATTTCTTAAACACAAAATAATTTTCTTCTCACTCACACAACAATGCTACATATACAATTTTTTTTTTTCACCGTCATCACAGTGTATGTGTAATATCTTTCCGCCCCTCTTGGACTGTCAGGACAACAAATATCTGAAAAGAAATGACCTCAATTTCGAAGAAACATTTCATTTGGCTGGAGTGCATGTTATACATCTTGAGGAATGGCAACATGTCAGGGCTGCCAAGCTGATTCCTCGAATAGCTAAACATGACACCGCTTACAGCCAGCTGTCTTCACCACACGTGTGTGCTGAGTATTTTGGATGTCACTACAATTATTTTACAAATCAGGTGCAGAGGACGTTTTGTTTTGTCTATCTCTTATTCACCCACTTCCTTTCCTTCCAGCGAGAGCTGTGACATACACAGACCATGTTTTCATTGTCAATCAAAGGATCACCTGACAAGGTTTCTAGAAAACACCTTTCCACTGTGCCCTAACACATTACTTTGATGGTATGTCTGCTAGAGAACAACAGCTGTTGGGATAGTTGAAGGTTATCACTTTTTATTTTCAAGAAAACATGGCAGGTGTCATACATAATCCACTGACACACTGCAGCTGGCTCTGTGGAGGAATCACTTCAGCATAGGGAGAATTAAATACTTTATTCAGCCATTTACTAGACTGAGTATGCCACCAGAAAATATAATGTATGACCCCAGTTTTTCCAGTGCTTATGACAGATGTATTTTCTTGGGTCTGTTAAGAGATTTATTTTCTCTTTAAACCAATTTCAAGGGTTAGAACAATAACTGACAAAGCATGTGATAGCTGTGTCTTATATTAAAACTCTTGGCAACAGTCTATGTCAAAACTGTGTGATAAAAATAGTAGACAAAAGATAAGATAGTGGTCTAATGATTATACCACTCTTGAAAAAAAGGATGAATGCCTCCCCCATACTTGCTTTTAGTTATAGTTGTATGCTACATCTTGAATGACCAATTTCAGGGCGTATGATTACCAATATTAGCGAAACATTTGTATTTGCTTAAATCAAAGCCAGCATGACCGAACTAAGAAACCTCGATCAACAGATGTGCATGCTTTGCAAGGAAGCAAATATAATGACAAATCAAAATTGCAGTGCCATAACAATGCTTTGTCAAAGGGACATCAACAAGGAAATTGAGTACTCATGAAACAATGGAAGGGGAGAGCATCTATTTGCAATAATAAAGTGCAAATACAAGCAACCAGTCCTTAATGGAGCTCCTCGCTGTATCGCTCATTGCCAGGGCCCCCCAAGGCTTAGCAAGATTGAATACACCATATGTTTATCTGGAGCTTCTCCCCTCATAAGTGGCACTGACGGCACGGTTTTGGCAGTACCCTTGTCCTTCCCATAATGCATCAATCCAAAAGCTCATTTAGCCAGTCACTTCCCAGACACCACACACAAAAAGGGAGTGGAGCATATATTTGGTTTTTAGATCACAGCTATCCATCCACTAGGATCATTTGTCAGTTGAGAATTTTTCCTTTGCCTGACCACTAGAAGTTTGACAAATAAGTAACTATTCTATTCTCTGTCAAATTATACTTATCATTAGGTTTTGATCTCAAAATTATACACTATAGCATATTTTTTCTTAGCGTAACAAGAGTAACATTTATGTACCCTGGTAAATTTTCATGATAGGTAAATAATGCACATGGCCTTTTCTGTTCTGATGATACAAAACTCAGTGTTTGTTTGTTCACCATTTTATGAACATTTCTGCAACCAAAGCAAAATTCACCTCTCTAGTGGTAATGCTAATTATGACAAAAGGTAAGTAACAAGTTGTGGGACCTTGTTGTAAAGCTGTCTCTGGGATGAGATTTGAATGAATGGATGAATGTTCAATAACCAAGGTCATTTGAACATGTAACACATTTCTCTTAAGACACATTTGCTGTTGTTTATTAGTAAAATAGAAATATAATTTCTGGTAGATGCAAGGTTATCATGCCACTGTAGTTTGTTAGTAGCCCTGCAATTCAGTGTGCTAATCCAGGCAGTCCGTGTGCTCTTTCTGTGTGAACTGAGCTCTGATTATTATTTTGTGATATCCATATCTCACATAACCTTGTAATGATATTCTCTTGTCCTGCCTCAGCGGCACTCCCCCTCTCCCCAGTTACCCTGCTGCCATACGGCCATTTTTAGCCCCATAATTTCCTTGGCAGTAAGCTCCTGATGAGGTTGGTCAGGGATGAAGACTTCTATTAACTCAAATGTTGTACATGAAGGGAATTGCAGACCCATAAAGCAAGGTCTTGTCAGTCTCCCAGGTGAGCTAAAGCATGAAGAGCATAGTCTCCCTCTCCTCCCACTGGCAAATTTGCCTTAAAAGTTTTAGCGTCTGAGGGGGAAGGTGAAAACTTTGGGAAAGCTGCTTGATCTCACTCTTCGCTTTTCGAGCATGCATGCTTATTACATGAAAAAAAAAAGAACTGCAGTACATTTACAGTACATAATTTGACAATATGGGGCCATAGTGAAATTTTATGCTGAGGCCCCAGACATTATGGAGACTTAGCATGGTTTGAAGCTGATTAGTTTTGGCTAAAAATGTGTACAGACAGACAATGCTGATGTTTGAGCATAAGACTTTTCTTTAAAAAGTCTTTAGAAACTATTTCAATCAGCTGAAACTGAGGGAACATTTCTAAATAGCTCAAATATCCTGCGTAATGTAAGCACATGATACAGCTATTTTTAAAAGCTTCAATGAACCTCATTTTGGATACATCTGATGAATTAGGAGCTCCAGATCAGTAATGAAAACTGTACCCCAGACCACAAGGTCATATTTCCCTTTATAAATGGACAAAAAAATAACTCCACTGAACTTCATTTGTCTTAAATCTAGATCATAGGACAGAAGGTACTTAAAGTCATATTTTATGAAGTTAAATTGCTGAAAACTGTAACAGCGATTCAGCTATGTTTTATTCATGGTCAGCCTGATTAACACTATTGTGTCAAATCAACCCGAATGAAAATGAAAAAAGTCAAATCACATTAGATAAAAATGCGGTGAACATTTTTTTTTTCATTTGTTCTTTTTTTATTTTATTTTATTTTTTTACTCAAATTTCCTTTAATAGATCTTCTTAGAAAGCTAAGGATTAAGGAATATGGATGTATTATCCTGAACACTGTACAGTAAGATATTATGCAGACAGCATAAATATTAATGTTGTTAGACAGTGTGTAAATTAAACAGTCATGTTGACTCAAATAGCTACACACTGTTTCAAATTGATATTTTAAGAGAAATGCCAAATCATGAGGGCAAGCATTATTTTATCAATGCTTTAATGGGAAAACATTTTTTTTTACTATAGCTATTTACTATTGTTTACTATATGTAAACTCCTACCATTTCCTTTCTCGATCTCATGTATCAGTATTGTAACAACATTGTACAACTTGAAAATCTGCAGCCTGGTTATCCATAGCCATTCTGCCCACGTAAAGTACTGAATGAACTCCTATAATTTGGTTGATAACCCTCTGTGTTATGTCAGCAGTATAACATTCCCGGCGAGGTGCAATGCAGTGTAAACAATAGTGATTAAAGTGTGTTATCTATACTGGCATTTGACACTAGTATATCTGTAGCTAGGTTAAGAAGATGCATGCTGTCAGGCAATAAATCTCAGTTATTTCCCCAGGTTTAACCGTGTTTACATTTAGAGTGTTGCTTGCAGTCTTGTGAAGCATAATATCTCAGCTAGTCACATCATTGTAAAGTTTTCATTTAAATATGTCTTTTAAATATAAAACAAACAAAATAATATTTAGTAGAAACTTTAAAAAAATGTGAAAATGCTGGCAATGCATGGCTGTTGACTCATAACTACTGAATCAAATAATGAGGATAATGACAATAATAATGGCAATAATGGGGATTGAGAAGCTGGGCTGCCACAATATGGATAAAGCCCACATAAAATTCAAGTGGTTGCTCTCAACTTTTAGAGTCTGGTTTATAATTTCCATCAGGTTTTGGAAATCTCCCTTTCCGCCATGTCTCAAAGTGGTCTGAATTGGACTGGTACTTATAAAGTGCTTTGAGGCTTGTTGTAAGAAAGCATTTAAGTACTCAAATTAAATAGCATTAGCATTCTCCAGCTCATGCACACATTTATACAAGTGCTTTTTTCTAAGCCTAAGCACTTTTCACCCAACATTCATATATTCTGACGGGTGCATCAGGGGCAACTTTTCTGACAATGCCAGCTTAAAATTCCACCGTAAAGCCCCGCTGTGATGGTCTGTATTCATACTGAAAATCAAGCTCAAGCAAGCTATTGCTTTTCTGCTCCACAATACAGTTCTCTCTTCCCTGAGTTTGCCTTAAGACACTTGTGTACCACCTAAATTTCCCACTAGCACTGTCCCCAGTGGGCACCGGCAGCTTCACACCAAAAGCGAGAGCCCCGCTTAGGGCTTGTTTCCCCACCTCACCAGGTAGGTGAAATTCCTCTCGTGTCTCTTCACAGTGCCAGAAGTGACCCAGAAGGCCCAGGTGAGTGTCACGGTCACCAAAGTCTTCTTTTCCCACTGATTTTGCCAAGCTTTTCCCCTTGGCTGTGATTTTGTTTAAATGATGCTTAGCTGGTACTAAGGGACCCAAAGTGTCCCAAGAAAATTTCGCTCACACTGTTACACCAACACCACCAGCATGAACTGTTGATACAATGCAATGGATTCATGCTTGAATATTGTTTACCCCAAATTTGATCCTACCATCCAAATTTCACAGCAGAAATCAATACTCATCAGATCACGTATTGTTTTTCCAATCTTCTTTGTCCAATTTTGGTGAGTCTGTGTGAATTGTAGGACAAAGTTTCCTGTTCTTACCTGACAGGAGCGGCACCCAGAGTGGCCTTCTGCTGCTGTGCACCATCTTCTTCAAGCTTTGACATGTGCATTCAGAGAGATGCTCTTCTGCATACCAAGGTTGTAACAAGTGGTTAACTGAGTTATAGCCTAAAGCAGTGTGTGGCCATTCTTCTTTGATCTCTGACATCAACAAGGTTGATGTTCTGTTCATTCTCCCCATTCTGATGCTCAGTTTGAAATTCAGCTGGTTGTCTTGACCACTCCTGCGTGCCCAAATGCACTGAATTGCTGCCATGTGATTGTCTGATATTTGCATTAAAAAGCAGTTAAACATGTGACCCTAATTAGGTCACTGGTGCCTATGTATATAAATGTGTGTTGTATCCTGCTGAATTGTCCCAACCAATATTTTGAACTACCTTGTTTTACTTCACCATTTTAGTTCAGGTCTACAGTACAGCCTAGACACCTGGGTTTCAAAATAGCAACAATATGTCAAATATATTACAATATATAGAGATTTTGTAGGTAAAAATGCACACAATACACAATGTTGTTTACTGGTGAAAAGAAAAGAAAAGAAAAGAAAAGAAAAGAAAAACTCAAGTGCAGATCATGAAACTGGAAAGATATTACACATTCAGAGCAATGCAAGAGAATCTTACTTCACTGCAAAATATGTTCTGCCTACCAAGATGTCTGCCTGCACTTTAATGAGAATCAAGGTAATGGGCTGTTTAATCTGGCCTCGGAGCATGGACGGATATTATGATTAAGAATACGACAGCACCACTTCCACACCTTGAGAAAGTGATGATTGTACACGTGTTGGTTGTCGCCTTGTGTTAAATGGTTGTTTCATCACTGTCAGTGACAGATGCCGCGATCCCTTTCCTGCCATCCTGAGCTGCTGTGCAAGAGCTTTGTTACAACACCCTAACATGACAGGTGAAGAAATCATTCACTGGTGTGCATTATTCTGTAAAGAATATCAATCCAGTTATATGTGTTTATAGAGAGGATATTGTATCAAACTCAAAAACAAGTGCCCTCCTGATACTTGCCTCAATTTGGTGTCATGAAAATGCCTCAGACAAGAAAAAGGCTCATTTACTACCAGATCCCTAGATGGAAAAGTAACATTTGCTGCAATACATCACCTGTTTCAAGGGAGGTGCACTGCTGCCGGCCATTAAGACCACTCAGGGTTTAACCACACCAGCAATGAGTTGTAGTCATAAACTACTAAAGTGTAATTGTGTGGCTCTCTGTGAGCAGGTTGTACACAATGATGGAGTACCCAGACTTCACTGAACCTATGAGTTGGCCAGTGTTGGATCATTTGAACGTCATGCTGTTGTAGTGCAATATAAATATTGCTGTCACTGGGGCAAAATCCATAACCATGACCTGGGAAGCTTTGATCTAGGGCTAACATATGACCAAGGCCAGTTTTGTTTGCTGAAGGTAAACAGGGCAATCTATAAAGAAACCTAACCTCTATGGATTACTGAAGTATGCTTGTGCTTTTGAGAAGATTCAGTGGGGAAAAAGACTCTGATATGGATGTGCAATAGAGAAGATCTGTCTTTCTGGGTTATGTGAATATCATACGGAGGAGTTATTTACAATAAAGACAAATAAACTATTCATTAACTGTCATTTAAAATAGAAGTTTACTACTTAAACTCATCAATTCCTTGCAGTAAATACATTTTTTAACTTTAACTATAAAGATACAAGATTCTAGCAAGGGTATAATAATAGGTAAAAAGTGTGTGATTTTGTAATATTTTACTATTTTTCAGTTGCTGGACCAACCTTTGCATTTGTTAGATCATTAATTTTATTTGAAAATGTGTATTTACACACTATGGATTAGTAGAGTCAAAAGAATCTGTCCTAACAATGTGATTACCAAAATTATCCTTAAAATAAGGGTTTGTTTTGTTATTACTCAATTTTCTACTTAGTTCTGCTTTTCATTGAAGCATGAATAAGCTTGTTTGGTTGTCCAAATTCAATGAAGGGATCGTGAACACCAGAGCCAGGGAGGTTAGCCGAGTTGTAGGTTTAAACAAGACCCTCTTGTTCTAGAGACTGAACTCCCAGTGAACGTTGACATGATGATGGAGGGAGTCCGGATGGGACCTTGTCAGTTTGCCATCCTGCAGTGCAACACTACAACAGATAAGGGTGCCACCACTCTGTCGGTTAGCATAGAAAAATGAGAGAAGGGTAAGCCGAGGACTGTAAAACAGGGTCATTGGGGACTCACTTCATCTAGTCCCCATATCAAGGAATGAGAGAAGACACACAAGCCCTGCTTTTAGAGAGAACACATTCACAGAGTAAGCAGTGAATGGAGCTCTGTCAATTTGCCAAAGTAGCTTGGGTGATTAACATTTGAACTGTGGCACATCAAGAGCCCCCTGTGGATGAATGGTCATTCTATCAGCCTCATTAGGGGAAACCTATTCAAGGATGCCAAGCACAAATTGCCCAGGCCCAACTGTCAAGCATGGATAGAGAATGACAATGGCCGCCCAAAGTAAACAGTCATGTCTCGCAGATCGTTCAAATCCTCCAGTAAACAACATTCAGAGCCAGGATTAGCAATGAGCTTCTTAAACTGACGGAGTGTGTCATAATCATAACCTGTGTAGCACCATAGTAAATCGCTTCAGTGTGGTCGTCTGCTCAGAGTAAATAACATGGACAGGCAGCTTGGTGGGCAATCA
>VVHJ01001917.1:21208-39402 GCA_015107715.1 Tylochromis polylepis
AAAAATTTTTTTATTTAAATTTTTTTTATTTTTTTTTTTTTTTTTTTTTTACAACAGGCCAAAAATTCTGCAAATTCTGGAAAGAGAAAATAAACTACATAATTATAATCTTTTGGGGGGTGAATACACATGCAAACTGCATACAGTACATAATAAAGATCACTGAGTGATGACTATGCATTGTCTTATGTGACAGAAATCTGCCAAAAAAATTTGTCATGTCAAACAAATGTGGCTATTATGTGCATGTAAATGAAGCCCCATTTAACCAAAATGATTTATAAAAGAAAACCGGGGAGGGATGGGGTACAAATGCCAATATTCAGAAGAAAGAAAACATGACTGATTTGACACGGTTAACACTAATGACGGTTAATAAGCATTCATGGCTCTGTTAAGCTAACTCTTAGTAAATTGCAGAGTCATGACTTTATATCTTGCTTTTTATATCTTAAGCATAGGATGTACCCACCATGCAACTCTAGCAAGATATAAACTTGACATTAATGACAGCTGATGTTAGCATGTAACCATAACAGAGAATAAAACTTTAGAGTTACAGTTATAGTTCTTGTCTTTCAGTAGAAAACTCACTACACTTAAGCTAATATTACTAATAATGATTAAAAGTCAATCTTCACCCACTGAATCACATTAAATCAACAGAACATGGCTATAATGTGGTTGCATAAATATTTTTAACCTGTGTTTTATTACAACTAATGACTGGTTGTGATCCAAAATATATCTCTACCTTTCAAGATCTTCGTTAATTGTTCAGTTTGTTGTTGCTGTTTTCCCTTTAACCAATCCAACAGTGACAAGCCTGATTTTTAACAAGCAGCGGACAATTTTTTTTGGCTTTTACTTTTATTGAAGCTAGTGTTTTGTCTGTGCCTTGGGTGATTGCTTCAGTCAAGAAAGAACAAGATGTTATCAGAAAATGTGGGCAACCCATGATGAAGAATGTTCTCTGGTTTCCATGGCTACTGATCCTGTGTAGCAGAGCGCAATTGTCAGTCTCAATTACAAAACGGCTGATTAGTATCAAGGTACTTGTGGTGGAGGAAGTACTAGAGCCTTTCAGATCCACAGGCAGCTGTGTGACTGAGGGGCAATCAAAGTGTGTGATTGCCACCATTTCATAAGAACTCTGTTTGTTTAGCGAATTAGCTAAAAATCACAAAGAGGTCAGAAATTCTCTGATCACTTACGAAGAAGTAAAACTTTGAAGTATGTCTTCTTTACATGTTACAGGCTGCAAACGTGAACACATTTTATTTTTTCTTATAATGCATCTGCCATCAATTATTTTGTCATTTTCAAATATTTCTTTTTTTAAAGCATCAATTTATCCTGTCTGCATTTAATTTACAGATGACATTTCATTTAACCACTGTGAAACCAAGAACTCTGTGGCATTTCAAAGCTAATTAGAATGATATAATAGTAGGAAAAATGTTCTTAGGTTATTTGTCAGAAATTTTTTTGAATGCACCATGCAGCCAAAGAGAAGGAGCCCCTATTTATCTCTGTTGCCTTGCCTGGGTCAGGAAGAGGACACAATCAAGCTAATAACAAAATTAGCCTTGATCAAATTACTTCTGCCTTGGTGGCTAATGATACTGCAAGTTTGGAGCCCCCTGGAGCCAAGAATGCACATTTATCTGATGTTCGTAGTGCAGATTAAGTTAAATTAACTTTAAAATCACAGAACACTAATGCTTATGGGTCTGTAGTCCTTTAGGCTTCCTTAATAGTCCCTCCTCATAACACAGTTTCACAGTACCTTAGCAACATCAAATGACTTTGACATCTGCGTTGTCAGCATACTTTCACTGCCATTTCAACTTAATGTAAAAGAAACTAGATGGGTAGACATTATGAGGCCTGTGATAAACAATGTTCTATCTTTAACCTAAGCTCTGTAGCTCTAGTGTCTTGGTCAAGGACAATTCCAGTGTAACATCTCTACTATGTGGGATTGGATCAAGTCCTGCCATGGTTTCTGTCTGTGCCCAAGGCCACTCTAGCGCCCAGTCAGACTTCACAGCCACAGAGCTCTCAGTCTCCCGGTGGGAGCTCATGCTCAGTGTCAGGTGTCAGGTGGAGTTATTTGGGCCCCGGAAAGAGGACTCCATTGTTTGTGAAAGCCCCAGTCATTGTCACAACACATCTCTT
This sequence comes from Tylochromis polylepis, assembly GCA_015107715.1. NCBI lineage: Eukaryota > Metazoa > Chordata > Actinopteri > Cichliformes > Cichlidae > Tylochromis > Tylochromis polylepis. Next base: position 23,390 of record VVHJ01001917.1, read on the forward strand.
GCCGCAAGGAGAGACGGTACAGGAAATCTTCTGTAGTGATCTGAGTCTCTGTTAGTAGAGTTAACTGCAACAGGAAATGTGGCTTACATCTACAGTAAGGTTTCATGCATCTGAATGGGTTGCATAGCTACAACTGCCTCGGGTGAGCAATGTACCAAAAAAATTAAAATGAAAATAAAACAAACCTTTAATACCTTACAATCATACCTCAAATTTACTAAACTGAAAATGCATTTATTTATTATTTTGTACTTAACAATTATTTTGGATGTAAAGCAGGTAAAAGGCAGAGATGATGGTAGAGATGCAAATGAAGCAACGGAAAAGTTTCCTTGAAGCAAGAGTGAAAATGATACCTGTCACTCTACATTTCTGCTTTCTTATCACAAGGCAGCCAGGGCAGATGATGCGTGGTTATTGTCATGTTGCTCCAGTCAGTCTTAAACGGAGTGGTTAAACTGACTTTACTATATTAGTGCTTGACTTTCAGATGACCTTTTTCCACAAAGACTCCAGAAAGAGCACTGCATATTTATATGATTGATCTGAAAAGTAGCAAGGTTGATAAAAAAAAAAAACGTACATTTTTGTAAGTCCTTGTGATTTGAAAGAAATTAAAATGAGAGGCAGCAGAGAGATAATTCAGAAATTGAATGATGATAAAACTGAGTCTTTTATTCAGTGGTTTGTGAATTTACAAGGTCACCTTGCTTTTGACTACAACAGCAACGGGAATTCATGTGGCAGTTGCTCTTATCTCATTCACGACTTTCGGCACTACAGTACAAGAGAGCCACATCCATACTGTACCCCCAGGCCTTTTTGCAGCTTGACATGCTGCTGCACTGTCTGCTTAGCTGTCCCTTCTGTGCTCTGCTGTGGTATCACTACACCTAGTCTACACTCTTTTTACCTCTGGAATGACCTTCCCACTTCAGACAGTTATAGCTGTGGCTCCAGTCTTCCATCATAGGGTGAACATCACCTTCTGCACACTGAACAAAAACAACTCTTACTCCACTCACTGCAATTACTCCCTGAGAAAGTCAATTTCATCTGTCTTTAGCTATTATTCTATTTATGTTGCGAGTCTTGCCCTTTCCTCTTACAACAGTGCTATACAGTTACAGAAATATCTACTAAATGTGCTTTAATAGGGACATTAGTTATTTTGTTGGGTTTTTTTTAATTAAATGTAATTATAGTACCAGTATCTCTACCCTTACTGAAATATATCTTTGATTGTCTTGTCTCCTTCATGCTCCGACACTTTCAACTTTTTGTAGTGTCCTTTTTTATTATTAAGCTTCTCTTTGTACTACTATTTATCAGTTTTAATTACTGTGCTTTTTGTTGGCTTTATCATAATTTCTTCATATTGCTTCTAAATTGTACATGGTTTTACAGATTGGGTTTATAGCATTTACTTGCATAATTGGCATAACCATAAACAATTATTTGAACTTAACTGTTGTTCATTGGTGTTATCCAGCAGAAACCCATTGTTGTTTGAGTTACTGCTATTTTTTAACTGCACTTGATCCGACTTGTTGGTCTTGCTGAGAGTTAACACATCAGTAGTAATACTGCTTAAGAAATTAAGTAATCTCGCTAACCCCTCCTTGTTTAATGTTGTTGCAATCCATGTATGGCATGTCTTCATCAAACTATTCCTTGATTGATGAAGAGACATTAAAGAGTTCTTCCATTTTAATGTAATGCCTTAGTTAGTTATTCATATTCAAAGTGTTGACATTTTATCCCTATGCAGTCATAAAGCACCTATGAACAGTCTTGTCTCCAAATGGCTGTTTTAAAGCTATTTGGGTACTGCAGACATATGACTGCTAACAGTGTGACTTTAACTTGTCAGACACTTTGGATGTGTGGTAATCATGAAAACATATGATCAAGTGAGTAAGGCCCCAATCACATAAGCTTAGAAACTGGTCAGTGACAATCTAAGAACCACCCACTGGGAGGGAAACATGTATATTCCCCAATCGGTTGCAAGTGGTTGGTGGTAGTTACTAGGAAAATAGTTGGTAATAATAATTGCTGTAGCTAGTAAAAATGTGTATTCCCCAATTGGTTGGTAAAAACCTGTAGCTGTACCTGAAGAGAAACTGTGAAAAGTGTTACACAAACCAGAAACAAAAGGTTTGCCTTCAAAGCAAAAATTGCACCTTTTTGAACATGTTAGCTGTCCTGTGGTCTGGGGCAGAACTTCTACTTTGAAGGCAAACCTTCTCCATTTCCTGTTTGTGTCACAGTTTCTCAAGTTTTACTACACTTTAGCAGGTAGTTAACAAGTGCTTATTAAAGACAAACATTAAAGACTTCAGGCACCCGTGAAAATCTGCTAGCAACCAAAGCGATTAATTACAGGTTTCTGGTGAAGCATCTTCTTTGCAACTGATTTCACCCAGTGAGAACCAGCAATCTCCAGGAGCCACTGCTAACTATTCAATGTATAGACATTTCTCAATAGCACTTGGCGGTTGTATAGGCAGCCACAAATGCAATGAGCGCATCATGTCACATAAGAAACCTGAATAGTTGTGTTGGTCTTCTGTAACAAGTTAATCATTTGTATTCAGAATAATTAGCTTGTTACAGAAAAGAAAGAAAACATATTCCTCAATCTCCATTGCAATAATGTACAAAAACAGCTTCAAAAATTTAAATAGTCCAAGTCGTCCTTGAAAAAAAATATGCAATTCATCCATCAACTTTTTCTACCCATTTATTCATGAATGGGTATAGGGGGAAAAAGGTGTTTTCTTATCTTGGTTGACAATCAATTAAAGTGTGAAGTTGACTAAACTGTTTTTGAACAGCATGCACAGAAAATTACAAATACTGTAGTTTTGCCCTTGTATGACATAGGTGACTTTTGATCTTTCACAATTGCCTGCCTTATGGTGTTTAGCAGGAAAGTGATGATATATGTTCTAGCTAGTCAAGACTTGCAAGGTAATTAACAAACGCTGTCTTGGCTAACAAAGTACAGCCTTGATGGAAATGCATTGCTTTCATGGAGTCCCACAGCTAGGCCACTCACAAAGATGCTGTTTAATAGAGCTAGATGAATGGACTGTGACTTGGACCAAGCAGGTGGACTTTCCACTACCCCCACCTAGACCCCTACTGGCTCAAACACTCATACACACTCACAAATGCAGACACACACATGGACCTGTGCACATACACCTCATCCTCAAAGGAGAGTGTGTACAGCTGCAAGGTGAAACATGGCAAAGAAGAGACCAATTATCCTCCAGACAAATGACTCAAGCTGTGGGAGGCCTCATCCTTTTTCTGCCACTGTTTGAAACCATGCTGTTGTCGGCGGCTGACAACTGGTCTCCTCCTCTGTAGCATAGCCCTTTGTTTATGATACTGTCCACTTCAAAGAAACACTTTACCAACAATTCTGTACTAGTATGACACTCTAAACTCATTCACATTTGCATTTACTATGACAAACATACAAAAACAAGCATTTATGTATCTGTGACAATAGTGCTGTTTTTTTTTCCTAAAAATATCGAAAACAAAAATGAACCTTCCATATATTGTCATGTGAAAAAGAAAGTACAGACTCTTTCAATTCTGGGATTTTATGTATCAGAACATAATACACGTTATAAAATTAGATAAATACAATCTCAGATTAACAAAAACACATGACACATCACACTAAGTGATGGTTCATTTAAAGCTAAAGCAAAATTCTGAAGCAGTGCACCATTACTGCTTCCACAAGCTGGTTTTCATTTTAAATGCACTTGATCATCAGCAAGTGTGATCACCAAGACCTTGAGTTGTCAAGCGGCAGCTAAGAAACCTAAACCTCTGGAAAGAGGAGTAGGCCAAAATCTCTCCTGAGATGTGTGCAAAAGGGTTTCTCCACTAAGTACTAAGTCATGTTTTGCTTGGGAATCAAACTGTGTCACGCAATGACATGCGTGATATCCTTGAAAAAACTTTTATGTAATGTTTTTTTCCCCAAGTTCCTGGACTTTTGGTTATTATTCTGTCTTTCGCTATTGAAATGAAGCTACCATAAAATTAGAGTATATTTTCTTCATAAGTGAGCAAACTTAAAAATTTAGCAGGAGATCAAACAATTAGTTCCCCAATTGTTTAGTTTCATATGTAAAATAGAACTGATGATAAATATACTTTCCTTTTCACATCACTGTATCAACAAGCCCTGCCAAACTTTACCAACCCCAGCAAAGGTTTTTATTAGAACGAAAAACTGAAACAGATGCATCTAACAGAAAAGCAGATTTTAATAAAATGTTCTATTAGTCTGGAAAACTTTAATAACTGTAAACAAAATATAATACTTATTTTACCCCTTACATTCTTACTCTTACGTCACTACTATTTCATTACATTACGCTGTTAGTCTGAAAGAGAGCAAGAAATCACGAGAATACCTTTGTAAAATATGCAATACTGATCAAAATGCTTCCAAAAATGTTTGTGTTTAACTGCTGCACGAGATAGAAGAAACACTGATAGTGCAAACCGCCACAAAGGCAGCTTACCTTCTGAGCAGTATTTGCCTTTAATTGAATAGTATTGTATTTTGTATATTTTCATTTTGTTTTCTTTGTTCTTTTTAAACAGACTGCAGTGCAGTAAAAATAATGCATTTTTGGGTCAATTTGAAAGAAAGGCAGATCTGAAATGTAAAAGATCCATAGCAGAGCAGCCTAATAAGACAGGTTTCAGGGCTGAAGAGAGCTGAGGATATAAAGAGCTGCAGACTGAGGCAGAGCAGTGTTAAATGTGAGAGAGAGGCTGCAGATGTGAAAAAGATGATAAACTTTAGGTTTTCTCCTTTTTAAAAAAATTGTGTTTCTAATTTTTAAACTGCAAGCAGTGACTATTTCAGTCTTTCACAGATATTATATTATTTTAGCAAAAAGAATATCACACTTTATCCAAAGTTCCTTTGTAACTTTTCCATAATGCTCTTCTTCTACAATCATTAAATTATTGAGCTGTTGTGTGGTGTTTTTTGTTGTACACTTTGTTTATTCATAGGTTCTAAAACACATTTTACCTTCACAATCTGTGAGGAGATCTGGGACAGTGCCTTTGGATTGGCGGACTTGGGTGGTGGTTCCCATTTTTAAGTAGGAGGACTGGAGGGTGTGCTACAACTACAAGGGGATCACACTCCTCAGCCTTCCTGGGAAGGTCCATGACAGGGTGCTGGAAAGGAGAGTTTGTCCTTTAGTTGAACCTCGGATACTGGAGAAACAATGCAGTTTTTATCCTGGTTGCGGAACACTGGACCAGCTCTTTATCGTCTCAAGGATATCTGAGGTTGTGTAGGAATTTGCCCAACCTTTCTACATGTGTTTTTTGGACTTGGAGAAGGCATTTGACTGCATCCCTCAGCGTGTCCTGTGGGGTGGGTGTCTGGGGTATGGGGTGTCTGGCCCACTACGAGCCATTTGGTCAACTATTGCAAAAACTTGGTCCACATTGCCAGCAGTAAGTCTTGTTCTCGGTGGGTGTTAGACTCTGCCTGGACTGTCCTTTGTCATCAATTCTGTTCAGAATTTTTATGGACAAAATTTCTAGGCGTCGCCATGTGGCAGAAGGCTTTTGACTTTGGAAGCCTTAGAATCACATCTCTACTCTTTACAGAAGATGTGGTACTGTTGGCTTCATCAGGTGGTGGCCTCCAGCTTGCACTGGAGCAGTTTGCAGCCAAGTGTGCGAGGATGAGTTGCTGCCCCAAGTGGAAAAGTTTCTCTACGCCATGTTCACAAGTGAGCGGAAAGGGAAGCGAGAGACTGACCAATCAATTAGGGAAGCATCTGCAGTGACGCTATAGCTGTCCATCTTGGAGAAGAGAGAGCTGAGGACAAAAACGAAGCTGTTGATTTACCGGTCGATCTACATCCCTACCCTCAACTACGGTCATAAGCTCTGGGTAATAAATGAAAGGAGAGGTGGTTCAGGCATCTGATTTGGATGCCTCCTTGGTGAGGTATTCCGGGCATATCCCACTGTAAGAAGGCCCCAGGGCAGACCCAGGACAGGAAAGATTATATCTTGTGGCTAGCCTGCAAATGCCTTGGTGTTCCTCTGGATAAGCTCAAGAAGATGGCTGGGGAGTGTGAGGTCTGGGCCTCTTTACTTAGGCTGCTGACCCTGCAACCCTGCCCGAATAAGCAGAAGAAAATGCATGGATGGAATCGCTAATAGGTGTATCTAGATAATTTATAAAACTAATAAAACCTCAAAACTTAAACTTATAATTAGGAATAGAATAGAATAGAAATTTAACAAGTTAACTTTTCTTGAGATATGACTTCTTCGCTATTATTTGTTATTGCAGGATGGGGTCAGAATCTTCCACGTGGCATTGAGCATCAAGCAATTTCTTGGATATCATATCGAGTTTGAAACTAGTATCAACCTCTACAAAGTTTTATTGGAAATAATAAAAATTTTTTCAAGCTATTGTGTTTACAGACAGAATGGCATACATGCAGATATGCAAAAACTGCGAAAAACATGACCTCTTTGGCAGAGATAAGAATACTAAAGCTTATGCAATACACTTACTATTCTCAAATATTGAATGTTGTCTGAAGGCAAACAGTGAAACATGACTATGTCTGGTCAGTCAAAAAGTAGTAAAAATTTCTTCTGAAATCAGCCAACTGGTCAAAAAAAAATAAAACAGTAAACATGATTACAAATTCACCCAGTCACTGACCCTATATTTTGTTACTTCTTATATACTACTTTAGGTAATATAGAATTATTTCAGTCAGTATTAAAAATAGTTTTTTGCAACCTCTAGTTCTTACCATAGTGCAATCAAATAAGAAGCTCAAATAGCTAAAAAAATATATATATCTTTGGGCGGAAATATTTTTGTGTAACAGACAAAATCCTAATAATCACCATGCAGAAAGAGTACAGAAAGAGTACAGAAAGAGTACAGAATGCATGGTACACAGGATGCTGAGAACAGTAAGCTCCAAGCAGCACTTCCAGAAGATCCTTGTAATGCCAGCCAATATCTACCATGATTCTGTGGCTGATAGTGTCTTATCAATGAAGATAATATCATGCTTGTTGAAACTGTTACATTTCATCTTTGAAAATCTGTTTCCAATATGCTCCATTTGTTTCAGCTTATAGAGCTATATTTACTTTACAGTAAAAATGGCTTTCAGTTCTCACTAGTTAAAAATCCTGCAACAGACACACGCAAACACATTTCAACAACTGAGACTCAAGTTCTCTTAAATTCTGTAGTATCTATTATAACTCCACAGGACAAATGTAACATACAACCTTAAAAACACTAGAAGGTAGAGATTTTCCATTTCTGAAATAAAGCTTGGAAAAACAGGTGTTTTTTGGTAGGAGAGAAAACAAACAAAGGAATGACATCTATTGCTATGGAGTGGAGAAATGACTCAAAACTATGGTAACGTCTGCTATAGTAGAACCTATAAATATAGATTACAGTGTAAAACATAACCTAAATTAATAAAAAATAAAACAACATCATAATGAAATAAATTTGGTATATTATAGATAATCTGAAGGCTGCTCAAATACAGCATCTCATTACAGCTGCCTGTTAAACTCACGGGGAGAAAACAAGCCCTGTGCTGCTGATTGATAGGTTAGCAAAAATGTATTTATTCATTAATCAATTAGATGAAGGTCAGTTTGATTAAAAGCTCTCATTACAAGTTATACTTATTGGAATATATTTAGCACTTACAGGGAAGTCTTGTGCCCTTGATTACCAAGTCTAATTTTGGTCAGCATGAACACACAAATACACACTCAAACAACAAACTATTGAGACTATATTATGAATAATAAAAATATTTTAAAAAATAATAAAAACATAAAACACACTTTCATACATAAGGCATAATGAAAGCTAGGAATAATAAACCAAATTAAAATCAAGTAACTGTAGCACTGAAAAAAAGTTTACAGCTCCCATCTCTTCCAGTAAATGATAAAATTTACAGCTGTCTACTCCTGCCATGTTAAGCACAATAATGTCTTCAATACATACAGTAACTATTGAAATAGGCTCCTATTACTCATGAAGTAGGCTCATTGAAAGGTTTATTGTCCAACCCCAGTGTCAAGGTGTCCTTCGGCATCATACTGAACCCTAGAAGCGTCCCCTCATATGTCCATTAGTGCATGAGTAATAAAATATTGTTAGTATAAATGAACGATCCTCGGCTGGCATTGTTATTGCTGTGAAACTACGTAAACTAAACTAAGTAATGCATAGTGCTTCATGAATATAGCTAAATATTGTTAAAATTAATGATTTTCTGGAAGAAAAAAAATTGACAGCAATCGAAAACAAACAAACACAGGTAAAATAAAAGAATGTCTTTTCAACTGTCTGTCATCTTGATTGTCTTCCCAAAGGAAGTCCTGTGATCTATGTCAGTGCCATGCTACCTTCCTCCTGATGTGGATTTCCTCCTCATATAAGAGACACTTATGTTGAAAACAAGTACTGAAAGGTTTCCCATTGTGTAAAATGTGACAGCAAGTACTGTCCAAATACTTTGGGTTACTGCAGCCATCGCCAAGGAATCATTAAGACAAAAGTCTAAAAATGTCCACTGGAACAATTATTAGTTAGTTTAAATAATGAATTAATTTTGTGGTGACAAAAATGGACAGACGTATTAAACATATGTAAACAACATTCATCTCTTATACCTAATGCAGAGACAATATGAGACTACAGTACAATGTGACCTGGGGAGTTAATCTACACAATATCTCGACAAGTTGCTTAGTCAATGAAAGATTTCAGAATAAATTAACATAAGAATTTCCCCGGAGGACTATTCTAATCAGAGTATACTATCGTTTTCTGTTCCTGCTTAATGAATCATACGAATTATAGTCATATTATAAATGGCAAGTCTTTGCAGGGCTATTAGTTTGTTTCTTTAGGGGTCTAATAGAAGACATGCTTCATTTAGGGCCCTGTAGTGTCCCGCAGCAACACGAAATGAATTGCATTATTTCTAACAGCTGCCATTTTCCAATGATCTTATCAGAAATGCACTAACATAATGTGGCAGAGGAAGTTATTATTCCAGACCAGCCGTCTCACTCCTACTCCATAATAGCATTCATCTTTCTGAGCAGGTCTTTTACTTCTAGCTCTCCGTCCTCCTCGCACATTTCCCACACATTCATTCTTAATTACAAAAGATGGATTCCATCAGTAGATACATTTCTGGTCAAGATTTACATTCAGTAGGAGTTTGCCTTTAACTTTCATTTTGATGCTAATGCCTTGCGCTTTATTAACTCCCCAGCGTGTAAGCCCAGCGTGTAGAATGTGTGACTGCCTGAATGCAATAACACCTCATTCAATATGTTGATTAAATTTTGGCACATCTAAAGAGATGTCCATAGAGATTTCACTAGGTGGGACAATATCCCTTAGGCTTACTGGCCTTAGGCTTACTTTTGGTTATTGCAGAACTGAGAACAGCCTTTTTTTTTTTTCCGATTTTTTACCTTTTTTGGGGGGCTTCTTTTGTTTTGCCCCCAATATGAGTGAAGTGCTTTATCTGGCAGGCAGTCTGTAGGAGAATGAAACAAGCACTTCTCAAGTGCACATTTTTCCAGGCATCATGTAGGCCTAATCATGCCGCACTTACCACCTGCTTTGCCCGTCACACTTGTTTGTCATCACTGAGAATGAGATAGTTTCATGCTTCCATCTTCAAATCCATTATAGTTATAAACAGTTCAACTGATGTATGATATCAGGATGAGAGATAATTTATTATTCTTTCTGAATATGTCGTTAGCTAGGTTACAGTTACATAATATAACTTTTTTTTAAATCACATATTTTTTTGCCGAAAGCTGAAAAGGGCATTAATTTCACAAAACCAAAGCCAATCATTTCTTTTGTTTAGTGCCAAAATTTTTTTAAGTATATGTAAATGTGAAATTTAATATTTAGCTTATTTATCTTACCACAACCATTTTTATTAATTCTCTGACAACTAAAACATGACGGATATACAAAGAAACTTTCTTACAAAAAAATACACGTCTTAAGTAGTGCTCTCTTTTTTCATGTTCACCGCAACAAAAGCACTGTCGGTAATCCGTGGTTATGGTTGTGCAGGGACAAACTGACAATAGTTTCAATTAATGCTTCAGTCACAGAGGCCCAGATAATGATATGGTAACCTTCTGGCAACCAACAGTCAGTAGGGAAAAATGTGTATTCCCCAACCTGTTGGTGAGTGATCGCTGGCTGTTGACAGGTGAAATCAGTCACAAAGAAGGTGCTGCACCAAATAAGTCTACTTCCCAGATCCTGGGAAGATCCTAATCTTCCCTAATTATCTGTATCAACTGCCAGCAACTATTCAGAAGCAGTTGGGAAATACACATTTTCCCTAGTGACGAGTGGTTGCCAAATGGCCACCGGAATGGCCAGAGTTTCCCATTATAGCCATAATGTTGGGGATATCATTATTAAAATGGCTACAATTGCATTTGTCAGATTTGTTGCCTTTATACTGTATACTATTCATACTTTATACTCTACAGACATCAGGCAAAGAACCAGAGAAGCTGAACCACAACAGAAAACTCCAGGACTGAGGTCCAAAACAGTTAGCTGAAAGTTACTAAAACGCCTTATGCTGTACACAACTGTATAGTAACTCTCTTTGGATAGTGTCAGAGATTTAATGTTCAATATAAAATTACTGCAGCCTTGAACATAAATAAAGAACATAAATAAATCATGTAATTTTATTAGTGCCGACAATCTTAACTAATATAGACTTTTACAGTAGCAGATGCTTTCCTCCGTCACTTTTTTAGAATCAGCAAAAGATATGAGTGAATATGTGCAGAACATTTAATAGGCTGAGATAATCCATTATTTCGAAATAATTCAGGAGAAGCTTATTACAGACAGCTGTATGAAAACATACAGCTGGCAGTTGATACAGTCTGGTATATTTCTATGCAGTTCCCTCTCCTTGATGTGTTCCCTCCAGAAACTCTACCAAAACAAATCCTCAGCAATAGCTCAGAATCTAACACAAATCCCTTTGTGCCAATCCTATGCTAAATATTTTAAATACAAACAAGACTGCCCTCAGTCTCCTCTAGTCTTGTACAGCATCACTGCAGTGAAGAAGCATCTTATAGAAGCAGGATAATCTTCACTTCTCTCTCTTGTTTGTGGTTTAACACATCTTACAACACGAATGCAAGGACATGGTGGTCTGATTACTTAAATAATACATGAGAAATCTAATGAACATACTCAGACGTCACCTGCCTGTGCCGCACTGAGCGTTGATTAAAGTTTGCCTGTTTGGCATTTGAATAATGAACAAACACTGTGAAGAAATAGCAGCCATTAACCTTTCAAAGAGTCCCTCTTATTCTAAATCATGGTGTATCGGGACGTTCCAATACCTGAATCCTATTTTCCACTACATTACCCCTTTAGAAAAGATTCCAGCAGTGTTCCTGTCAACAGGTATGACTTTTTTCTTTTTTTAATGTATGAGCAAACCGATGAGTTGCTATACTGTCTGTGTACTTGCCCTTATTTAATAGTGCATGCAACAGTCAGTTAAGTGTAGATATGGATATTATAAAATATCTGAAATCATCTGCTGGCATTAAAAACAGAGATATGCGCAGTTTTTTGACAAGACACTTAAAAGTTGTGACACTCATTAGTTGGCACCACAAAAACATGTCAGTCATTAATAATATTTTAATAATTACAGTGCCAGTTAACTGTTCGTTCAACAATGTTAGTGCAGGCAGCAGCAACTATAACAGCAGGACCCCTTGTTCTCCATGATAGAAAGTAGTAAAACCTCAAAGTGGAAATACAAATAACCACCTTGTGAACCAGTAGTTCTAAAGTCAGGGATCTAGAAAATGAATGACTGTAGGCTGTGTCAGAGTAATTTTACATATAGCCATTCAACTAAAACAGTGTGAAACTATATTCTCCACAGGTGTGTTGACACACATTTCAATCGGATTGAAAAAATAGGTAAATTCATTATCGGTGTTTTCAAATGGCTATTACAAACATGCGCCATCTCTACACTCAGTGTTTAACCCAGTTAGAATATGCTCAGTTTTGCCTTTTTTTTTTTGAGTAATTTAAGTTTAGACTATAACAATTAGGTTAACTTGATGCTAACTTGCTTAGCTTGGCTCTTCCTCAACTGTGATTTCCCTAATGCTTGACTCACTGTTCAGGTGCCTATTGTGGCAAATATTGATATTATCAAGCTCCTTCTCTGAAAATAATGAATGTTCAATATGTTACTGATTTTGTAAAATGACTGAAATTTTAGTTTTTATAGTTTTAAACTGTAGTTGACGAAGCTCACTGGCAAAGCATGACTCCAATAATGTAAAATAACGTTTTCTTTAATGGGTAGGTGGGGGAACAGAGACAGACAGACGATGGACAGACAGACAGATCTGCTGCATTTCTGTTAATTTCTTAGGCGCGGCTACGTCTGCAGCCTGTCCTCCCCCCTCCTTCAGACAAGTCAATTTTCACTGCATGTTGTATTTGTATGACTATGTATGTGACGAATATTAAACCTTTTAATCCTTTTACTTAAATAGTTTTCTTTTCAGAAGGACGCCAGAAGCCTGCTGAGTTTGAATTCTGTTTGCAAAGCTTTAACAGCATTTCAACAGTTAACATGCTGCTAAGAGTATTGTTAAAAACAACCTTGTGATGTTTTCATTCAGGCTGGGAATCTGTGGTTAACAGCTAAATATTGCACGTCTTTCACAGCCATCAGGTGGCAAAAATGTGGTGTCTTACTGTGCTTCCACACTTTTCTTTCCTTTTTAAAGAGCGGCCTTTGCGTGTTTCTGGCAAATGTTTCTGCTTCCGGTAAGCATCTAAAATGATGCATGTTACATGTTCAATCTTTGCTCCAGGAAGTGGTACTGTATCTTGTTAAGACAAGCTTTTCAAGGAATAAAGTAAAACTTTTCCGTCAAGTAATTTATTTATTTATTGAAAGCTCTTCCCAGCAGTCAAACTTTTAACTAAACTGAGATTTTAACTGACAAAATATGAGTTTTCAAATACTAAAAAGACGAACTCGTAAAACCTCTATCGATACTGCAGTAACCAGTTAAAAGGTGTTCATGCAATGATTTGTAATGACTTCATAGCAATAAAAGCTTATGGCAGTAGAGAGTGCGCACACTGTTTTTACTGGGACTTCTTGCAGCCATCACTTATTTACCATGATACATCTTTTAACAGTATATATAAAGGCATGCATTGGCAGGCAGTAGCAGTGACTCAGAGTACGTAAAAGCATCGAGATGTAAACATTCATCTTAATTATCAAGAGGACAATATTTGCATTCATTAAGCTGGAGTGCTTTTACTGGACATTAAAAGAAAGATGTGTGGTATGATGAGGTTAATTTTGTCTCAAGTACGGAATGAGTTGTTGAGAATAAATTACAGTGACACCAACAGTACAGCCTAATACCATATAACTGCAGCCAAGCGGAAATGCAAGTGATGTCTGGCTAAGCTGAAGAAAAAAAAAAAACCTCTCAGGTTTTGTGCTAATGTTCAGCATATGGTCACAAAAAAAAGTGTGATAATCAACACCGAAAGGTGCAAACTACCCTAAACAACTGCAAAACACTACCATCTGTGGGATATTTCCTGAAGATGCTGTTTCTTCATTTCCAACAACTACTCTCCTTAACATTTTGTGACTGTGCATGATTTCTTTGTAAAAGAATACTTTCCTTTAAAACAACATATATCAAAGAGGAATTGAGAAGTTAAGCGAAGTATGAGGAAATATGATTTCTGGATTCCTTTGTCAGACATTTTCTTTTAAAATAATTGGGATATGCTACCAATAGAATTGCCCAGTGTGTAGTTTGAAAGTCCGTTGCTTAGACAGACAATGCACAAACAGCCCTCAGACCAGTAATGACTTTGGAAGAAGGGTTGTAAGGAAAACACTTCTTTAACAATGTGCTGAACCTCTGCAATTCTTTTGCTGCATCCACTGAAATCCTGAGAAGTAAAGAAGAAACAAGAAAAAACAAACTCTCTGTAAACTGTAAATAATGAAAAGTCATGTTCAGTGTTGATGGAATACTGCGCTGTCGAGACCTCTGTCTAGGGTACAGATTCTGAAGTGGTCTTGTAAGTTCATCAAGAATTCATGCTGGCAGGTTCCCACTGGCTGGGATTGATGACCTATTGTTTGTCTTGACTAAACAATCTCCTCATTTGGTTCACCTGTAAAGCTTAACATGTATATACACCTGGGTTTTACAAGTTCCACAGCCCACTGGGCTTATGCACAGGGGAAGCAGTAAGTTTAATATTCAAGCGCAACATTAAAATGTAGGAAAATCTTGATTATAAGAATGAATTAATCCATGACTGCACAGTTAAGACATGGAACAGTCAAAGACTACCTGAATACAAGTTTAATTTATTGGCTTTGTTTAATGCTCAACTTCTTTCTGAATATAGGAATACAGGATTACTCATGGGGTCTTTTCTTCTTCTTTTTTTTCTTCTTTTTTTTAATTTACATATTTAATATTAGGGTAGGGGTAAACCCAGACAGAAAATTACTTGTTGGCAATCATTTCCTTGTACTCGATCTTTCTTTTAATTCAACTATTTTTATTAATGTGATTTATACTGGTTGATGTTTGCATCATACATAGAAACATCACGCCTCCTTTTTCCCCAAAAGCAATTTCTTTCACATTATTTACAAGCTCAGGCAAATCAAAACAACAGCTCATATGCCTTAGACACAGTGTTCTACTAGGTCATTCGATAGATAATGTTATATAAAAGGTTGGGTATATCAAAAGTCACATAAGATATAATTAACATTTGTATTTCACTTGTATTTAACTAATATTTATATATATATAAAAAAATTATTCATTTGAAAGCATAACCATTAACTGTACAAACACATTATACAGAAACATACTATCTTCTAATTGGACTGTATAGCCCTTCATCACTTCACTTTTTTCCTTCAGTCACTTCATGAAATGTGTCTAATTTGAAAATTATTTCATTCTTTAAAACTTCATCACCTTTACAATATGACAATCATTGACAAAGCACATAAAGCCTCATTTGATGTTTGATTTTGTTTAATTAGAATATAAATCCCTCAATCTGCACATTGTCAAAACATGAAATTAAGCTATGATGAGTATTTTTGTAAAATGTTGGACACCAGCGTAATGCACATATTGCTCAGTATCTACTACAGATGGTAACTGGGACAGCTTGATCCTTAATAGTTAATTAAAAATGTGCTTCTGTGAGGTTGTATGCAGAATTATTTTTTTTTTCCCAGTGGTCAAAAATAACATCTGAGGCTTTATCAAGTTGTTCTTAATATAGGTCCAAGTTGCATATGGGAAATGTTTTATTGAAAAACGTATGGAGCTGAGTCTTTTCACTACTTTAGCAATAGACAGAAAAGAGACCTAATTCCATAAAAAAAAACTGCATATGCCTTTCAGCAGTTATATCACTGCTCAGGGGCTTAAAAATTAGTTAAGTACAAACAATGTATCAGATCTAATACAAGTATAGGAAACAATAATATTTCATTTGTGAAAACAGGTCATAACAAAATTCCTTCCTCATATCTTGGTTCAGAGTATAAACTTTTGGTTCTCTTGGGAACATGCTGATTTTTGGTCTGAATTCCCCTCTGACTCGTTCATATGCCTTCGGCAGTGTCTGATAACACTTCCATTGTTTGATAGCATTGAAACACACCACACAGACACAGACACACACACACTGCTGCTGTAGGAGGGGGACAAGTGTCAGCTGGAGGCATAGAAAGATAGGCCGCCCCCGCTACCCTGTTAATCTTAATGAAAAACGAGTCTGCCTC
>VVHJ01001918.1:0-15143 GCA_015107715.1 Tylochromis polylepis
GGTGAGTCTTCAACCTGGATTTAAATAAACTGAGTGTTTCAGCTGATCTGAGGCTTTCTGGGAGTTTGTTCCAGATATATGGAGCATAAAAGCTGAATGCAGCTTCTCCACGTCTGGTTCTGACTCTGGGAACTGATAAAAAACAGGATCCAGATGACCTGAGGGATCTGGGAGGTTCATACTGGGTCAGGAGGTCACTGATGTACTTTGGTCCTAAACCATTCAGAGCTTTATAGACCAGCATCAGAACTTTAAAGTCTATCCTCTGACGGACAGGCAGCCAGTGTAAAGACCTCAGAGCTGGACTGATGTGGTCCACTTTTTTGGTCAACATTTTAACATTTTAACATTGATCGGCTCTTTTTTGTCTCTTGCTGCCTTCTAAGTCCACAGGCCAGCAGCAGCAGCAGCAGCAGCAGCAGCACTTCATGCATGTAGCACCAGGCAGCATGTCCTACAGTCACAGTGCAGGAGGAGGGGCAACTTCCCAGGCACTAGCTGCAGCCACAGCAGCTTTGGCTGATGGTGGGATGCTCTCCTCACCTCACACGCACCTCCACAGAAACATAAACTCTTCACAAAGACCCCCGAGTGCTGGAGGTGGAGGTGAGTAATATGAGCTTTGTGCTGTTCTTTGGTAACTAAAATTATTGTTAAACTGCAAACTGAGCCGATGACAATAACTCAGAGGGGACATGAAAATGAATGTGTGCAAGGATGTCCACATAAGCCTTAAAATTATGAGTAGAAGAGCGACTATATAGAAAACTGTGTATTTTAGTTAGACAGTGTAGTAGTATTTAATGGAGATGCAGGAGATGAGCCATGCAAACATTCTGCGGAGGAGGAATTACGGACTTATAATTTATTTATTTATTTTTTGATATTGATTTGAACACAGCGTATCTGACAAAACAGCAGTTTGACTGTTATTGTTCTGCAAGTATGTGACAGAAAAAGCCCGTGCTGGTGAAAATACATTTGAGCAGATGGAACGTGAACGATCTAAAGCAATTTAAAAGCTTTCTAATAAAATAAGTTCTTAGTGATTACTGAACATTAAATGCGAGAAAAATGTAATAACGAACCCTAACGAGTGTGTTGTGTTTATCCTCAGGTGGTCTGCAGGGCACTTCCGAGCTGGCTCTGCAAAATGGATCTGGACCCACTGGTGTGTATCCAACAGGAGTTTAGCAAACATGCTCCGACAGTGTATATTGCATACACACAAACACAACTCCCTGCATGTGGAGCAGTATTTGCAAGCTTGTTTTGCTTGTGATCCCATGTGAGCAGCTGCACGTGTTAACTGTGTGTGATTTGTTCGAACAAATGGTTATTTGTTTTCTTGATTTTTTTTTTTTTCTCGGAGGTCTTCAGGGATTAAAATTAGCCAATAAATTACAAAAGAATGAAATATAAGAAAGAAATTCCACAGAAATAAACATCATTTTCCTGCTTTCTGTTCTGATAATTAGTTCATGGCTCCTCTGAGGTTCTGTTAGTGCTTCTTAAAATAGTGGGAGTTGATGTAGGATGGTGATGGATTTGTTACTGGTCAGCTAAGGCCAGGGGAGGGATGTGTTCTTCCTGGAGACTGGATGCACCTCAGTTTCATTCCTCCTGGTTTTTGTTGCTGCTCTTCTGCCCTCATGCTTCGGTCCACAACCCTTTCTACAAACTGTCCTTGCATAATACCCCTCCTGCCATGTCTGTGCTCTCCCTCTCAAGAACACTGCCATTATGTAATGTCGAGAGAGAAAAGATGAATTATTCATGATTATCTCCTGTATAATATATAGCTGTACTTTCTCCAGTCTGCATGCAGAACTTGGTCGTGGACATGCTGATTTAATGGATCTAATACATGAGACTGTAATACCCCCATTCCATTTTCAAGTGCATTCCAAAGCTCTAAATATTTCAAAACTTGTGCTATATGCATGATGCTTTCCATTAACAAAAAAATATCCTGCAAAATTCTTACAAAAAAGTAGCTACAATCAACACTTAATTGAAAGTTTAAATTGAATTACCATCACTTCTTAACATCCTCTCTTTTCCACGTTTCTGTATTCAGTTAATGGATTTGGAAAGATCATACCATCAAAATCTCCTCCTCCTCCTCTTCCACCTCATGGGAACAGCTTGGTCCCTGCCAGCCGCAAGACGGACCTCCGGGTCGTCATCCCCCACTCCAAAGGAATGATGCAAACACTGGTAAGTGTGTTTCCTTTTATAATTAAGACCAAAACAAAAAAGCCTTTATGATGAGTAATATTCTACTTTTAAAAATGTTACCTAAAGCTTTCTATATTTATTTAGGTCCAATACAGAACAAAAAATCAAGCTTGTAACTTGCGATGTAGTTTTAGTTTTGACTGGAATTGGGAAGAGTCCTCTAGCTGCTGACAGGACGGCTCTATAAAACCATGAACTTTTGATTCCCGAGTCTGGATTTTA
Organism: Tylochromis polylepis; assembly: GCA_015107715.1. Lineage (NCBI taxonomy): Eukaryota > Metazoa > Chordata > Actinopteri > Cichliformes > Cichlidae > Tylochromis > Tylochromis polylepis. The sequence continues at coordinate 2,464 of VVHJ01001918.1, forward strand.
TTAAGAATCAGAACAGTACATTATGTTTTCTAAGCCTGTGGGATGCTGGGTAAGGCATGAACAGGGTAAATATATGACACAGATTACCACAGAGTGGGCCAACAACTTTTGAGAACAATTGGTTTGACACTATTTGGGGCAGATGGTTGGTGGTTTTACAGATGGAATCATAGTTCCTTTGAAGAACAGACAATACTGGCAAAAACTTGCATGCCTCATTTGACCGACTTCACTGCTAACTCTTTATAGCCCCTTCCAGTAAACTCAACAAGATTCAGTCATATTGTGAACTAACACTCTTTTGATTACATTTAAGGTTCCCGTAGTCTCTTTAAAACACACGTGCATGTGCAGAATCTATAGGCAAGGAACAAAGTTCTGTTTGCGGTCCACTTCCAGTCAGAATTTTTTTTTTTTTTTTAAATGCTAGCATATAACCAGCAGCAGTAGGCTTTAGGTAAATTGTCTGTGTGGAGAGTAAAAGGGAAGTGCAACCTTAGAAAGTCTTAGCCCAGATATCAACTGGCTGCACCAGAAGCTGTGAAAAATCGCCCATTGTACTCAGAGGCTGAGTCAGCAGACTAGCCTGAAGGGTTTCCAAATTGAAGTTTGTCTCACATTTGACTAAATGTGTATATATCTCAACATAAAATCTATGCAATGGGTGTGACCTAAATTGGTGTTCACACTAAATAGCAGCCTAAACTAACACAGAAAAGAGTTTCTATTTCAAAGACATAACATGGCATTTAAGAGGTCATTTGGACGGATTTGAAGCCAAGATAACAAAGGTTGGTGTCGCCACTGTTAATTATAATGTGTATAATATTTTATATTACAAAAATTTTTAGGCAGTTCAGTATTAGCAGAAATTGAAGTTAAAATTAGTTTAGTGTGACTTCTGTGTCGCTTGGCACCCTTGCTTGTTCACACAGACACGTCCCATAATTCTTTTCTCAGACTCAATTTAAAAGCTTATCAGTTAAAATTATGCCCCAAAGTTTTGGAAAACAACAGGCTGTTCATCTGAAAAGACTGTTGACAGTTCGACTAAGTTGCCAAGTCATATGCCTCTTTGTGAGGGCAGTGCAAATTCTTTATGGCTCAAGTCTTATTTAGACTCAGTACCAGTAGAACTGAAATGCAGAAATAATATCAAGTTACATTTTAGTAACATGTCAAAATGTGGCATAAAAAAGTGCTTTAATAGCTGCATGGTACACGAAGTTCCGGTCTTTATATACATGACATCAAAGCACCAGTTCATGGTTGTGTGAGATGACTCGGAAGACTGTAGAAGGAGTCTGTTTTCCTTTCTTAAGATTCCACATTCTGCAGCTGTGCTGGGTCGCTGAAGTTATTGATTGGCCCTTAACCCTCCTACTGTTGCCCTTGCCTCCCACACTATGCTCAAACATGATGTAACAATTAGTAAACAATGGAAACTGACTCTCTATTCTTTGTATTTTTCTTTTTATGGTGACTGGCCAGCTCCATTATTCTACTGGTTGCAGTTTCCAGGGGATTTTTACATATTGCAGAAGGAAATGAGTTTCTATTTTCTGGTGTTCTAAAAATGTATGACGAAGTCTTTTCATAGAAAAAGGAAGAGTTTCACATATGTACGATATAAGAAAAGAATGTCCAGAGTATTTAGAAATTAATAGTAATCTGAATATAATTTAGATTTCAGCACATTATAGGTAGCTTTTAAAGTTTTAATAGTGATTAATGCCACTGAAATTCAGAGTGACTAAACTTCTTGAGGAGAAGTGATGAATCAATGGCCAATCACGTTAAGTAATCGTAATTCCTCATCATTCTGTTGCTCTTATCTGTTTGCCAATTATTGGTGATGACTGGGTGACAAATAATTTATTGTCGTCATATTTGCAGGAAACAGAATCTAGCAGAGTCTGATTTAGTTTTCAGGAACTGTGCTCAGTGGATTTGCAGTTGTTTGAAGCTGGAACACTTATAAAAACAGACCCATGATACGGCTATTGCCTCCACCCTGTTTAAACCAACAGAAGAAGCCACTCATATTTTTCTTTCTGCTTTTCATTCACTCTAGCAAAAGATGTTGTGTTGTGGTCTCACAACTCCTCCTCAGTTTGATCATTTTGAAACTGCCTTTCACTTCCTCCTGTATGTATGGGTGCACATGTTAGTGTAACCAGCATGCTTTGTTTAGTGTGTTTTGCACAAACAGGTGAAAACAACAAAGCAAAAACAACTAAGGAGGTCTGCATTTCTTAACAGGATGTCTGTGTCATCGCTAACCTCACTACTCACTACCATGATAGCTTTAACTTGGATTCTGTAGTGCATTATTTGTAGTCCACAAATGCAAGGACACCATAGAAAACACAGGGAATGAGACATGTATGGGTTGGTTAACCCATTGTTTTGTTTGCTGAGCAGTGAATGACCTGGTTCAGGGTGACGTGATTGAAAGTTGAACAAAAAACAACTGCTAAGTTCTGTGTGATGTGTTGAGTTCAGGAGCCACCTGTTCTGAACCAATAGACTACTTTAGGAGAATGAATAATTAAGAATGAATTACCTGCTGATATTCAGTGGATTTTTTTTTTCATGTGTGTATGTATTTTTTTTTTTTTTTAACGCAGGCAGTCAACTAAATTGCGCTGATATAGCTCTTTGAGAAAAAGAGGATTTATGTGATTAAAGGAAACTGACTTATAAATTAGACTATCAAGTCTTGGTTTAAAAATTTTAAAAACCTAATTGCAGTTTCTGAATGGTTAGTGGATTTCCAATAGACTTCTGTTTTCACAAAACATTCAGTTTTATTGAGAAGAATGCAAATCCTTGTTCAATTCAGGTGCAACTTCTGATAGCAATATAAGAAGTGTAGGAAATAAAAGATACATATTTTGAGCTGATTAAAGCATTTGAAATAGTAATGTTTTTTTTTTCTTTTTTTAAAACGGGCGATGTGGGCTTATACTGACATCTTGTGGTTGAAATGGGGCATTACAAGTCTAGTTCTAGCGAACACTGTAATTGCGATCTAAGCCCAAAAAGCAATAAAATAAGAGAAGACAGCTTTTGGACTAACATTTCATGAGTGAACTTGGTGACTATATCTTTATTATTTGTTTTCAGAATAACCAAAGGATGAGTACCAGTCAGTCCAGTCAGCCTCTTTCCACACCAGTGGTCTCTATCACCACACCCAGTCTGCCCCACCAGAGTCTGGTCTATGCTGGCATCGGCTCTGCCTACAACGGTACAAGTTCTTTATTACTATTGGTGCTGTGTTTCTGTAGTTAACTTAGCCCTGTTGACCTCAATATTTTACAGTATGTCCAAAAAAAAGAAAAAAAATCAAACAAGAAAACTGTGTACATTGCAGTTTTAAAAAACAAATTTGGTTAATGGAATTGTTGAGTTAATTAGGTGGTGTTAAATTTCAGCTCTTTTAGAAATTTTATAATGATTTGACCAACTTTATCAGGGCGATTTAAAAGAATTTCCTCCATTTTTGTGTGTATTCCATTCATCTAACATAAACACTGTTAGATCTTAAAAGATTAAAAAATAACATAAAGCAACAGCAACCTGAATAAATACAAAATACTAGTTTTAAATGCTACTTGGATGGACGTAAAAAGGTGAATGTGAAAAAAATGAATTGCTCCCTGAGCCTAATAGCTTGTCGAACTGCCAGCTTTAGCAGCAGTAGCTGCAACCACATACTTCTGATATCTAGAGATCAGTCTCTGGCATTCATGATGGCAATTTGACCCACTCTTCTATCCAGAAATGCTTTAGTTCAGTCACACTGGAAGTTTTTCAAGCTTGTTAAGCGGCTTGAAACATAATTCGTTTTTTTTGTTTTAGTTTTAGCCTTAATTGTTTCTAACGGTTCTTGATGGTAAGGAATTCCTTGAAAAAATAACAAACTGCAACTGTGAGATTTCATAACGATATGAGATGGAATACAAGGGTAAAGGCTGTGAATATAGGTTAAAATGAAAATGATGCAGGTGTTACGATGTAAAGAAAGAGCCTTACTAACAATGACAAAAGTCTCCATGAGTATCCACAAATTGCAGTTAGCACAAACTTTTATCAAACAAGAGATGGGTAAATGTTTCAGACGTGGTGCTTTTGCTCATTGTGGTCAAATGGAACAAAACTGTAACATTAAACCTCGCCAAGGAAAATGAAAAGAAGTCTGATGAACACTGGCAGGACATTCTCTGGTTAGATGAAACCAATTTAGTCTAGATCAGATTTTGTACAGCGTGTTTTGATGTTGACCTAGCCAGGACTACTACACTGGCTCCACAGTGGTAACTATGAATCAAGCAAAAGGTCTAGGGCAGAGGGCAAGTGTTTTCTTTCCTTCAGAAGAGAATGAACCTTTTAAAACATCAGTCTGAAAATAATCTCAAACACATCCAGGAAAAGTGAAAACCTATAATGACATTGGTTTTCCTTTTAGGGCCGAGTCTGCTCTTAAATCCAATAAAAGGGAGAGTAAAAATATTGCCCATAAAGACTAGAAGAAAACACACATATGTACATTCTTCTTCTATCTCCTCCTTTGGCCTGCTTATTATCCAGCAGGGTACCTGATCACTGGCCGGGCGTAGGTTTTCATTGCCCGGATCTTCTTCTTTCCATTCAGCTGGCTCCTCAGGACTTGCCTCACCCTCTGCAGGTATTTGGTGGTGGCAACTTTCATAGCGCTTTCTTTGTGGTTTCCATTTGCCTGTGGGATTCCCAGGCACTTGTAGCTGTCCTCAGTGTCTGCAATGTTGCCTTCTGGCAGTGCAATCCCCTCAGTTCTGACTACCTTAGCCATAGCCAGTCTTGTCAATGATCACCCTTGAGGGAGTTCGTGCCTATGGAGAACAGCAGTGGGGACAGGGCATCTCCTTGGCAGATCCCGCATTTAATGGTAACTTGTGCAATTGGCTTGAAGTTGGCCTCTAGTGTTGTGCGCCACATCCCCATTGAGTTCATGATGAAGGCTCTTAGGGTCCTGTTGATCTTGTAGAGTTCTAGGAATTCCAGGATCCAGGTGTGGGGCATTGAGTCATAGGCTTTCTTGTAGTCAATCCAGGCGATGCACTGGTTGGTCAGTCTAGTCTTAGAGTCTTGGGTGACTGCTCCGTCTACTAGTAGCTGGTGTGTCGCCTGTCTGGTATTCCTGCCAACTCCTTTCTGTGTCCCTCTCATATATTGAGCCATGTGCCTGTTCATCTTTGCCGCTATGATTCCTGACAGGAGCTCTCATGTGCTACTGAGGCAGGTTATTGGCTGGTAGTTGGATGGGACCGGTCCCTTCTGGGGATCCTTTGGGATCAGGACTGTCTGGCCTTCAGTTAGCCATTCTGGGTGTCTCTCATTGATTAGCAGCTGATTCATTTGTGCTGTCAGACGCTCGTGGAGTGCAGTCAGCTTTTTCAGCCAGTAGGTGTGAATTGTGTCAGGGCCTGGTGCTGTCCAATTCTTCATACTGGAGACCCTGTTCTTAGATCCACTAGCCACTGAGCATTGCTGTTATGGGTTGTGTCCTTCTCCCATATGCTCTTCAAGTATTTCTCTTTCTCCAGCCTTGGTGGTGCTGTTCTCATTTTGTTTCCCTGCCACTGAGAGGATACCTTGGATGGTTCAGTGGAGTACAGTTGGTTTATTCTCCTCCCTTCTATCTCTCTGGTATACCAAACCACTGTCCAGGATGAGACAACAAACATCCAAGAGTACATCAGGAAGATAGCCACAGTTGACCGCGTGCTTAGTGAATACCTCAGGCCGCTGAAACCTGAGAAAGTAGAGGTGCAAGGAGAAGAACCATCATGGAAGGACAGGCCCATGCACGGTTTGCACCACTGGCAGATAGAAAAAGTGACTGACATCCAGAAATCCTACCAGTGTCTGGACAAAGCTGGATTGACAGCACAGAAGCACTAATCATGGCAGCACAGGAACAAGCTCTAAGTACAAGATACATAGAGGCTGGGGTCTACCACACCAGACAAGACCCCAGGTGCAGGTTGTGAAAAGATGCCCCTGAGACAATCCAGCGCATAACAAGATATATATATATATATATAATATATATATATATATCTTCTTCATTCTCTTCTCTCTCTCTATATATATATAACGGAATCCAACAGATAAATGCATTTAGTTGGAAATTACTTTTTTCTGGCCTGAGATTTTCTTTAAGATTTATTTTTTCAAAGCAGTCTATCCAGTCTGTATTCAGTTATATAAAAAGAGCCTAAAATGAACAAACTAAAGTTAGTTAACTAACTAAAAACACTGTGATCGTTCCCAAATGATATAGTATTGAAATATTTTACTGATGCTGCACAATGGAGTTCTCTGTGTTGTTGTGTACCCTAAGTATTTTCAAACACAATGATTTAATCCAAAGTCATCAACAAAATGTCAACTTTCAAAGCCCCGCAGCTACCTCGTGTCACAAAACCGAATATAGGGGCCTCTGCATGTGGGCAAATACAGGGCTCTAGTGGGTTAGTTCTGGTTTCACTTTTACGAATTTTCTGCAAATTACTAAAAGTGAAATAGTTTCAGGTAGCTTACCAGCTCATAACAAGAGTTGAAGAGAAGTTGTGGTGCAGCTTTTATACTCGTATTCAAGTTGTATTAAAAAGGTAAAGTTTGACTTTTTACAGAAGTGTAATGCTCTTTGATCGCTTGATGTTACATGTAGTCTCTGTCTTTCTGTCTTTGTCAGATTACTCCCTGAACAGTGGAGAGTTGTCAGGCTTTAACTCTGCTGCAGGGCCCTCTCTGAGCTCAATGGCAGCATGGGAGCAACAGCAGCTGAGCTCCATGGGGTGAGAGCCTGACACAGTTAACCTGTCTCCCTTCATTATTTACAGATTAAATGTTTAACCATTTCTTGACGCTGTTTTTCTTTTGTGCAGACATACTGTGTTGTTGACATAAAGTTAAAAATTACCTGATGATACAGTGTGAAATAAAGTGAATCAGTGTGTACAGAGTGGGAAAAATCCAAAGTTTTCATGTTATATATATATAAAACACAATAACAGATTCCATAAAATAGATAATTGCCCTAAAACATTGTAATAAAGAGGCATTTTTTCAATAACCATTCTGGTGTAAACATCACAAACATGTGCTTTTGTGTAAGGCCATGAAGTTATGTACTTTTGGGTGATGTATGTAATGAAAAGCTATTTTATAATCTCAACATATCTGTTATATGTTAAGTTTATTAGATAGATTTCATAGCTAGAGTAAAATCAATCAAATTGTCTGTGAGTACAATATTGGCCTCTTAATCTGTGGTAACGTAGTTGTTTAAAAGAGCAAAACAGAAATACAGTTATCTCCACTTTTTATTTTAATACATTATTATTAAATGTACTCAATAGCCACAGTTTTCAGAGAAAACGTTTCCGTTTACAGGCCGATTACAGCCATGTCACCACCAGATGGCACCTTCACTCCAGAGTCACAGCCTCAAATTCTCTCTTCCTCTGTCTGTAGGTCGGGAAGCTCCACTCTCTCCATCAGCACCAATCATAACATTAACATCAAAGCTGAGCCAATCTCTCCACCCCGCGACCACCTCAGCCAGTCTGGGTACATGACCCATCCACATGTTCACCCTCATCCTCACTCCTCTGCCTCCTCATCGGCTCGAGCAGAGATGGGGAGGTCCCCTTCCGACAGCGTTGGCTCCTCCTGCAGCTCTCACGAGGGCGGCAGTGACCGGGAAGAGCAGCAGCGGCCTGACTTCCACGCGCTCCCTGCGAGTCGGGCAGAGGGCAGGGAGAGTCCGACTGTCAAGCGAATCCGAATGGACAGCTGGGTGACATAGACCCTGGAGCTACATCAAGACGCCGCACCAGGGCAAAAACAGGAAGGACACTGTTGTGCAAATGAAATGTGGTTTTTATTGATGTGTTCTGTTGAATTTGCTTTAAAGTTTGTTTGTTTTTTTGCTGTTGTTTTGGTTGTTCGGAATTTCTTGAGAAGGGTTGAACAATATTAGTCTGAGCATTCTGGATCGGATGAACCTGAAAATACAGTGGTACTTCATTTAATCTTATTTTCTTCTTTTACAAACAATTAAAGCTTTGCAGATTAAATGTCTGGGTCCAAATGCAGTACAGTTACAGTAGAGTACAGTTATTTCCATATGCAGTGCACTGTGGTGCTGGATGGAAGAGAGACAAAGCATAAAATGAAAGTTCATGAGTGGGTACAGTTACTGGGTGTCAACCAATTCATTTCTAATCTTCTCAGGGTTTAAAACCATTAAATGAGTCCATCGTGAAAGCAATACTCCCTCCACATCATCATTTCTGTTACTCCTCTTTATAAAAACACTTATTTATATCAGCCAAAGCAGTATACTGTTTTCTATGTTGTGTGTGTTTTTATATTGTGCACAAAATAATACAATATTTCATTCAGATTTGAAATCGAAAGCCATGGACACTTGTATATGTACTACCAAAACATGTCACTATTGTTTGTACATAGTATCTTTAATATATATCACTTTTGGTGTAACTATAGAGTTTTGTCAGTGTGTTTTATCTGCCTGCCTTCACACTTTGTCCCCCTGAAACTCCCATCATTTCTTAGATAAAGCTACTTTCAGCTGCTCCTTTGTTACAAGGGGTCGCCAAAGCAGGTAGGTCTACATGTTTGACTTGGCAGTTTTAAGCCAGATGCCCTTCCTGGCACAATCCCAAAGGGGATTTGTGTCTCTGGCTGGAATTTAACCAGCAACTTTTTGCTTGCCAAGCAAAGTTGTTAAACACTACACTATAGAACCACTCGTATCCTTTCTTAGATAAATAGATAAATTGGCTTTGTGAAGAAAGCTCTCTCTAGGAGACAATTCTAAAAAAAAAAAAAAAAAAAACGTTACTGGTCGAGGAGGTGCCCGTATGCCTTACAGCTGAAATGCAGTGGCCTGGGTTGGAGTCGGATCTGGAGACGTTTGCTGTGTGTTTTCCACTGCACTCTCTCCCCCTCTTTCGTGTCTACTGATCACTGTTAAACTATCAAATAAAGCCAAAAAACCCCAAAATATATCTGAAATAAATGTGAGTCCTCTCAAGAAAGGCTTTATTAATTAGCTGTATATATATATATAAGTCTTTAAAAATGATTTGGGAAAATGGATGCATTATGAACAAAGATAAAGCTGCTGAAATGTTTTAAAAAGCAGCTGGACACATGCGCATCAATTCCTGCTCGGCTGATAGTGTTGGGTGATAAAACGTGATGTCATAAATTAGAAAAAGAAGAGGAAGTCTTAATTTGCTCTTAAATCTGTTATCATATATATGCACTTTTGACTCCCATCCCAGTGTCTCCTGATACAGTATTTACAGGATTTTATCTGTTTTGGTGTTGTGAACCAGTAAAATAAGTAATTTGTGCCCAATGATAGTTACACACTTGAGATTGTGAGATTAATGCTTTTCTTTAACTATAGGTTTACTCATGTAAAAATATATATCTGAGATAACCACAGATGAAGACGGTTAATATAAATATTACATTAATGGCACTGAATGAATCCTTACAGTAAGAGACACACACTGAATTTTGTGCTGCGAGAACCTTACCTCCAGAGAGATGGGAATTTACTGAATGGCTTTATGACTGAGCAGAAGATGATTAAACCTGAGAAAATGCAACATGTGGGTAAGTACAAGGCAGCACATGTGGTGAGAAGCAAAAGCTGCAAAAGACTTAACCACAGTGCTTCCACTGAATGAGAGCATGGCTGGAAAATGTAACAGCTTTGAGTCTGAAATGAAAGACAGATACAAAAAAGAGCCAAGTGAAAGTTTTGAAACACATTCATGATGCAGGGTTTTAGAACGGGATACTATTTCTACGTTTCTGTGACACCAGCCATGAAATAGGTGTCTGGTATCTGGGTGCACCAGGCCGATGAAGTGTAAATTACAACTGTGAAAGACGCTGTGATGCTGATGGGAATGCAGCAGCCACATGAAAACAGAAAATACAGAAAAAAAAAAAAAGAAACTGCTCAAAAGCATTTAGGATTGGCAGCAAGACACATAATCTTTGTTGATTAACTACATTATTCCAGTTAAATAGCAGTTAAAAGCGAGACTGCTATGACTGTAATTTAAAAAAAAAAAAAAAGGGTAAAACGATTCTTTTTCTTTTTAGCTCAGAGAAATCCACAGTGGGCAATGACATCAGTTACTCGGTGCACTGAAGGGGATTTGAGGAGGGACGGATTAAATATGCCAAGGTTAATGGGAATTATGAGAGCAAACAGATGTTTGAGGGAAGGATTAGTTTAAGATCCACAAAAGGCTGCCCTAAAAATGAGCCGAGCCAATAAAAATTATTATTATTATTTTAATGGTGGCTATAGCCTACTGTATCGGTAAGATGAATGCATCTTCGCCTGAACATATCTGCACATACATTTTGCTGTTGTCTGACGTCATTTCGACAAATGTTTTTGACACACTTAACCACAACCATAACCCCATTTTATTTGAATGTGAATTTCGGGGTGTGAGACACGAATAAAACGAATGAAAAGTGACATTCAATATATGTTTCACTGCTGAATACTTTAAATACTTTTTAATACTTTAAAACAGGGCGTTATTTTGATATAACAAGTGTCAGATATGTTCTTCTCTGGTATGGCAGTGAATAATCAGACCAGTTAAGTTAGCTACTGAAAATACGCTTCATTTTGATAAAGTAAAATTGTAATCATGTAAATGGAACAGTTTTTTATTTTACAAAGAGTGTACTGCTACTATAGTTTTCGGATAATTATATTTGTTAAAACACTGAGTTCATAAAAAAAAGCCAGATAGACCCGTCTTTTAAAAAAAAAGAAAAAAGAAAAAACTTACACTTTACACTTTGTAGCCTACTTACAGAAATGCAGATAACCACTGTAAAAATAATTTTCAAACGACCCATGTATTTCATTCTTCTTTTCGTGTGCAGGTGGACAGTGCACACGGTCCTCGGAAGAGCTTTTATTTTGAAAAGCCAGTAAGCGGCTTTGTTGTGTCATAGCTGATATTTGATGCTAAAGGGAGAGGAGGAGGAGGAAGTCTGTCAGAGCCAGAAATTGCAATCGATGTGCACAACTGTTGCTGTTTTGTAATTCCAACCACACAATTTAGCTGAAATGAGGTAAATAACGATAAATATCTTTGAGGTTTCCAGCAGCGGGCGGGGAAAAAAAAAAGGTAAATATGGCTTTCTTTTTTTCTTAAATTCTCTTTTCCTGGCGAGAAGCAGAAAGTTACCTGCTGGGGTCTTCGAGGTGCGGCTGGTCAGGTGAGTCTTCTTCCTGCCCGGTGTACGGCAACATTACCCCTGGTGGATAGGTGAAAAGTCACCTTTGAGCTGTCACTTTGCCACGTGGGGAGCTTTAATTTATGCGGCGTTAAAGGAGGTTAACAAAGAACTACCTTGAAGTATCTGAAAAATAAATGTTTTTTCTTACTCACGGATCGTCACATGTTGTTACATTTGATTTAAAATGATTTGTTTTTTATAGAGAGATAACGTTTTCATCAGTTCGGCATTGCTATCAAGCAAGCAATGGTTTCAATTGTACTTTTAAGGATTCATGGTCCCCTAGTAGTGCTCCTACAGGACGCTGCTGGACGAAGCCTCATGTCGTCAGGGTGACACGGGTGGTTACATAGTGTCCTGCATGGAGCTAAAAGGGAAAAGGCTTACATATAAAATGCAGTATATGAAGAAGTACTGTTATTGATCACATTTTACCAACGCTGATTGAATGTCGAAAACTTTCTAGGTTTCATACCCGGCAACATGCGTCTGCTTACTGTAGTAGACCGACGTACATCTTTATGCTTGGTGTACATATAGAAACCATACTTGAGCTTTCAGCTTTTATGTTGACTATCATATGTCTGAAACGTAGTCTTCTGAATCTGTAAATGTCTGTTTTGTTGGTTTTTTTCTTTGTTTTTTGCAGTCACTGTCTTGCCTCGTATTAAAGCATAAGAACCACAAACTGTGAAACAGACGTTTTCAGGAAATGGCTTGTCTTGTTCAGCAAGAGAGGTCCGTGATGCAGTTACTCAACACAATACATCAGCTGAAGGGAAGAAAAAAAACATTAGAGGCTTCAAAGAGCATTGATGGATGTGACCTTTTGTAACTTGCATCAGTACTTTAGAACGTATACATACAGAGTGATGGTAAATACATACAGGGGGTGGTAAATTAAGGGAAACCTAATGTCTTGCTAAGGGCCACCACATGCTGCAGGAAGAGGTTTAGTGCAGGTTTAGTGTTCCAAGTCTCTGGATCTCTTCTTCAAAGACTTAGCAACTTTCTTCCAAAGTATATCTAGTGTTTGTGATGAACACTGTCTTCTCAGTACAAAAATCTCCTACAGGCGCTAGAATGGATTGAGATCTGATGACTGTAAAGGCCACAACATATGTGCCTCTTCATTTCATGCTCCCCAAATGATTTATTGACCCCTTGTGTTGTGGAATGGGGGAATTGAATTATTTCCTCAGGATAATGTTAATTCGTCAGAAATTTGGTTTGTGTTTAGGTTTCAGCCCTTATGGGAGAGGTGGATCAAAACCGTGCCAAAGAAATTACCCCTACAGCATAATGGA
>VVHJ01001919.1:0-14847 GCA_015107715.1 Tylochromis polylepis
TGGTGGGCATTGGAAGGAGGTGAGAGGGGCACTGGGGTGCATGGTCCTGCAGCCTCTACTGGGGAGTCCAGGAGCCTGTCCGACAGTAACCACTCAGAAATGTGTGTGCAAGGGAGAGCAGATGGGTGTGTGTGTGTGTGTGTGCTCATGTGGGGTGATTGCTATCGCCCTGTGTGTGTGTTTGTGTGTGTGTCAGAACTAGTGAGAGAGAGAGAGGGAGAGGGAGAGAGAGATTGCTGATGTACTGATGGGAGGAAGGAGAGGAGAGGTTGAGCTGTGGGACCACCTGCTTCTCCCTCTCTCTCTCGCACTTTGAGGTACTCGGCAGGAGAGAGAAAGGGCGAGCGGCAGCTTCAAAGCCTTCTCTCTCAGGTTCGCTCACCCTCCTCCTCTCCTCTCCTCCCTCCCTCCCTCGCTCCCACCCTTCCTCACTTTTCTGTATCTCTGAGTGGGTGGCGAGGAAGCTGCATGTGTGTCTGGAAAGACAACTGTGCGTGTATGCGTGTGTGTGTGCAGAAGGGAAGGAGAGAGAATTTAATATGCAATTTTCTGTGTGCAGTTGCCCGTGTCTGTGTTTGTTTTGTTGTGTCCTTCTTTTTTTTGTTTATCCTGTTTGGGTTGGATGTGTTTGTTGTCATTTGTTATTATCTGGAATATGTGTGTGAGTGAGAGAGAGAGAGAGAAAGGGGGACAGAGACATACTCTCTGTGTTTACTCACGTATGAAAAGAGATGACCAAAATCCCAGTGTGAAAGACTGTGATAGGAAGAGACAGGGGGAGAGCTGCAGTGTGTTTTGGTGTTTATGAGAAAAATTAGATAACAAATGAAAAAAAAAAGGGGGGGGGGAGTTTTCCCCTATGCTAAGGTGTGTGCGGTGTGCGTGCTTGTGTGTAAAGGGGAGAGACAGAGCGGTCTTTTGATGGAGAGAGAGCGAGCCAGGCACTGCATGGGGGAGATATGTGTAGGCATGTGTCACTGATTGTGCCATGAATGAAAATAAGGAGGAAGGGAGGGGAGGAGGAGGAGGGAGTGGGACTGTGACTCTCCTCCCATTCAGCCATCTCCTCCTCTCCTTCCTCTCCTCTCCCTCTTGAGTGACAGACGAGGCGCTGCCGGCAGCGTGCCCGGGCGCGCGCCAGTAATCAGCGTCTTCTCCTCTTCTTTCCGCTTTGCTCTAACTTCGCCTATTTCGGTCATTCTTGAATTTCTCCCGAGCAGCCAAGGGCGCTTCATCGGGTTCAGAATGCCCCCTCCTCCTGCTCCTCCCACCCTTCTCTTCCGTATATCGCTCGCTGTGCAATTACGGCAATGGCCCGTGATCTGCTCCTGGCACGCACGCGCCAGGATGGACAGATGAGCAGAAGAGCAGAGAAGAGACACGCTCGGGTGCTTTTTCTTTCTTTTTTTTCACACGTTCACAAAACAAACGAGACTCAAGCTTTGTGGCACGCGGGCGTATCCGCGTGCTCGCCTTCGGCTCAAGGGCGATTGATTCGGAGTTTAATTTCTCCCCACCGGGTTCTTGACGCAAAAGGATGCGCCTCCGTCTGACCTTGACGGCAGACGGGGTGGGGGAAGTTTCGGGACACGCGCTTACATTACCTCCCCAACCCAGACCCCCTCTACACTCAGTACATCAGCAATCTCTCTCTCCCCCCCTCTCTTACACACACACACACACACATTGGGCATGGTCACCTGAAAACGTCTAAACTGTCCAGTGCGCTTTTATAAATGAACGCTTTCCATCTGTTTTCTAATTATAGCTTAAGCACGGCTAACTCCTAATATTAGCTGCAGCCGCGAAATAGCCGTCTTTTAATCATTCATGAGCTCAGACAGAGAGCGTCCTCTTCCTGCTGCTGGCACGAGCGCGTAAGCTACCGCCAGGCTGTTGTTCAGCCGAGTGAAAAACAACGTGGACAGGCCCCACTGCTCACAGAGCAACAATGCCCCCTTCCTTCCCCCCCTAAGGTGAAATGGGACACAAAGATGTTAATCTGACATGCAAGTGACACATTTCGACCTCGTCCACCTTTAAGGCGACGCCACTGGACGCGCAGAGCCAAACCAAACCACGCAGGGGCCTGAATCATTTCGGTGCAGCTTATCTTCCCGGGGACGCATTTGTTTTCTTTTTTTCTTTTGATCAGTGCGGATCTGAGTGGAGCGTGATTTTGCCTACAGCGCTGACATCAGTGGAGATGGACAGGGGTTAGAAACGAGTACCTCTGAAGCCGCGTTTGAAAGCGCCTCTCATCTCAGCTCACCATACGCTCTGACGCACACTCGCGAGCTGGCTTGTGTGAACAGTTTGAAGGGAGCGCGGTGTGTTTGTTTACCAGTCAAATATATCCGGGAGGAAGCAGCTCTCGTTGCTTATAATAATAAGTCGGGCTGCAGCACTGAGCTGTGGATCTCAGCGTTTTTAAATGGTGTTTATCATTGTTTTGTTTTATTTTGTTGTTGTTTTTTTGCCTCCTTTCAGAAGTTCAAAAGTTTGGTTTTCAAGAACTACTAAATCGGCTATAATTCAAATTCACTGACAGGGGAAAAGCACGGGTGATGCAAGGGTCACGGTCATCAAGGACTCAACCACACACACACACACACACACACACACACACACACACACACACACACACACACCTTGGATCAACTTGGATCAATGGGAAGGAGGACAGGAAAGGGGTGGCTCTCTGTTGCCATAGAGACGGGAGGACAGTGGTGTTGGATACTGTTACTAGGCAGGAGAGGCCGCCATTCTGAAAGCGGGGTGGTCTGCTGTGGAGGGTGGAACAACATCAGGGCTGAGAGTGAGGGAACATTAAATATTTCTCTTTAGGTTATTTCCCTCTGGTCAAGTGAAACTGCAAATGGTAATATGGTAAAGTGTGTGTGTGCGTGTGTGTGCCATGTTTCATTAAATAAATACGTACATTCATGGATAAATAAACAAATCCCAGAATCTGACCTTTTCAAACGCAGACTCCAGATTTTTTTTTATAGACAGCTATTTACAGTTACACGAGTCAGTCTAGCCTAGTGGCAGTGCTATTAATTGCAACAACATGGCTAAAATACCCCCCCCCCCCCACACACACACCATTACCCAAATTATATCTGTCTTCTTCTGATATTTGTTTTATTATTTAATTACTTATGCAGTTCACTCGGTACAGTGCTTTTTTTTAAGCATGTTTCCTCAAATGTAATTTTGACACTTGTAGTATCACGTGATTTTGTTCAAGAAAGGGCAGAGAAACTGGGCTGCTGCCATCAATCCAATCTAGATGGTTAAACAGGACTACAGGCCAGAGAGGGAGGAAAAACGGATATATTTAATTTTTTGGGGTGAGCTATTCCTTTAACCTTTTCACAAACAAATGAGTGGCGTCATGGCGACACCGTGTGTGTGTGTGTGTCATTATACCTTCAAACCGACTGACGCTCTCCCGTGTTGGTAGCCTCTGTGTCTTTGAGGGATAGCGAAGGTCACGAAAGCTATAATCAAACCGAGCTCATCAAGCACAGCGAGCACGCATGCACGCGTGTCCGCAGGACAGTCTGCGTGCACAACCCAGCACAACAAATAACGTCACCTCCACGACACAGAGGTAAACAACTCAAACGTGAACGCGAGGCTCCAGCGCCACCTAGTGAAATGTGTCGGAGACGGGCTGATTAGATAAACTGCCCACTCGCGCCCTCTGCTGGAGAGTGATCGGTGTACTTTTATATACTGTGAACGAAGCAGGAAAGCGGCGCACAAAAGTAACCATCGAAGAAAACGGGCAAGGAAGCCATCATCTGCCCCTGACTGCGACTTTTAAAAACACCAGCCTGGGATGTGCAAAAGTAAAAACTCCCCGTCAGCTAAAAGAAAAGTCCAGAGATAAAGCTCACAGCCGCTAGAAGCCTCCAGTCGTCTTGGCCTCCTTCATAAAAGTGGGGCTGCACATCCGCTGCCCCAGATAAACACCAGGCGCTGTCCGCGGTGCTGTTCGCCGCACTGCTGTGATTACACCGGCAGGACGGAGTTATTTTAGCACCACGGACAGCGCCTCGGTCGTCATTATTAAACGCCATTAATTTAGTACCTTTTAACACCAACGACGCTCTGGGATATGTGCATGTGTGTGTGTGTGTGTATGCTCGGATGACTAATGTAAAGCTCTCGCCTTTAAGGATTAAAAGCGTTCTCTAGCTGAAGGATTAAATGAAAGGCCGAGAATCAGGCTTTATGGAATAAAAGACCGAGCTGAGATTCACACGTGACATTAAATTATGTGATGTTCAGGGTTTGTCTGACTTAAATAAATTAAGTTTTTTTAAATTACATCAGAGATAGAGAACCTATATACCTTTTAGTTAAAAAGTTAGGATGTTGTGGAAGACGATGATTTGCAGATCATTTGAAGCTTGCATAAAATAAATGAGGGGCAAAGCATAATTTGAATTTGGCGCCACACTTTTTTAATGCTGCTGGAGGGGCAACAAAAAGACTGAAAGAGTTGTCAAATGCTAATAAAGAACTCCTTCCTCTATTACTGTTTCTATTAATCTATTAACTCTCTCTATCTGGTTAACTCGCATAACATATACCAACATGATCTGTGCCCAGTCTCGTCTAAGACTTACTGAGATGAAATGGAAATCTGGACAGTTCATAAGTCATCATTTGTCTGGCCATGGGGTAAACCTAGTGCCTGCAGCATGTAAAGTCCCCATTATTGGTGAACAGTACATTCAGGTTTTGGACATATTATTTCAGCACCAAACCTTTGCACATACTCCAGCAGCATGAACCTGTAAGTAAGAGAGGCTGTATCTAGATCTGAGTTCAGTCCTGTGACCCATTAAAAACATTTGGTGCATTATTCAATGAAAAAAAAATACAACTAACATGCCCTGAACAACAGATGGACAGCTGGAATTATGTATTAGGCATGAGTGGGGAACCTTTAAACTTCCAAAACAACACAAATGAGTTTCAGCTCCCAAACACTTGTGCAGTTTTTTTTGGACTGTGTTGCTTTTATCAAAAAAGATAGAAGGAAATTGTAAGTGAAATGCTGCTGTAACAAATGCAAATTTAATTGTTTGTAGGTGTGCATATGGATTTGACTCTGCTCACCCTTCAAGCTGTCAGCCTATATTAGTGATTAAAATGACCAAGTGGGGTCATTTGTGATCCCACTTTATGAGCCATTAATATTTTTTTAATGGTTCTATTTGTGTTTGTCACACTGTTTTCTTCATGTGACAGATATTCTATAATGTGCCAATGGTTCTAATTATAGTTTTCAATCATTTTTATGTAAAAAGGGTTAGCGCATGCCTCAAGCCTTCTGCAGCAGTAAATATTGGTATTCGAGGTCTGTTAGCTGTGGTTCACTGCAAACATTAAAATGTCATTATTAGAAATGATAAATTACAATTAAAGCAAAGAATATAATGTAAAAAAACAAAAAATGACTCATAGATGAGCCAGCACAGCTTTTCGTTATCTATACCACACCAATGGGGCAATTTCTGTAAAACTAAGAATGAAAACTTGTAGAAGTACATTAAAAATGAAAGTTTTTTAAAAATTTTTTTTAAATATCACAATAGCCAGTTGTATATAAATATATAACTGGCAATATTCATATAGCTAGAGCCTTAAATGACCCTCTTGGTCACTTGAAGGCTAAGTGGTTGAATGGTCACGATGGAGGTGCAGTTTTTTCATTTACTATTCAGAGTTTGAAGAAGTTTTGACTGGAAACGCTTGAGAAATCCCAGACTCATTTCTGTGAGGATGTTAGTCCTTACGGGCAAACACATTTACATTCACACATGCGTAAAATAAAGAGGAGAATAAATTGCACATCTGCAGAAACATGCAAACACATGCACACACTGTCATGATCCTGGTATCCAGTTGGTTTTGATCTTTCAGTCTTTTTGTTACTTCCTGTTTTGTTATTTGCATGTGTCTCCTTGGTGATTGGCCCGTCCTCATTGTTTACACCTCTTTTTAAATGCCCCCACCTGTGTTTGTGTATAGTCTGATCTTTTCCTCTGTTAGGATTTCTGTTTAGGCTCCCTGAGTTAGTTAGCTGCTCACTCCCTGTTACTATTTTACTTCTGCATGTTTCCTTGTGAGTTTAGTTTTACTAGTTTTACTAATAGTTGTTGCTGTTGGCCAATAAGGGTTCATTCTGTTTTGGCCTCCTGCATTTCATGGTCCACTCTTCACCATTGCTACTCTTGACACACAGGGATTTGTCCTCACTTTTTGCTTTTATTGCACACTTAAATCATTTAGTAAACAGGTCTTCACAGTAACAATGCAAGAGCAGAAAACAGAAGCAAACCACTGTGCAGTGCAACTTGATAGATCTTCAAAGTATTTGTAGGTATTTACAATGAAAATACAAAAAAGGGACTTCGATGGAACAGCGCTCATAGTTGTCCCTGTGTCTATCCCTGGCATTTTAACATCGCTATCCCTGCCAAGCATTTTCCAAACTTGACATCAGCCACTCAGACTTTTGTTGCTCTGTGAATCCGGTCCGTACTGGCAACCCAAAAACATTCAAGTACTGTATTTCTGTCATTGCACAGGTACTGGGTTAGCCAATACAAAGGACTCTTAGAAGGAAAGAAAAAATTCTACTGGTCCCACGTCAGCAACTTGATTGGTTTTTCCTATCATTTTAAACATAAAAAAAATACACAATGACGACTTAAATAGGATCCAAATGCAAAAGTATCCTGGTTAATAATTTTCCAACTGAATGCAACAGGAAGCAAAACCAGGATGGAAAAAAAAAAGCTTTTGTGACACTTTGAGAGCTATTTGGACACAAAATCTGTAACAAGTTTGCTTTACAGAAACTGTGATGTTACATCAGGTTGCTTCCATGAATGGCTCATTTGATGTAGGTGACCATCATGTCAGTGTGGTGCCGAGTCTTAACATTTGAAGTGGTTTTGGTAAATATCGTGTTGTTGTAGTGTTGTGCTGTACACAACACTACAAACTTAACTCTATTTCAGCTTTACACAAAGCTGAAATAAGGCAATGTGAAGGTACTGTTTGAACTACAGTGTGAAATACTTGCACTTACGCTGTTCAGATGCAGTCGACCTGTTGTCGAGCTTGTGCCAAGACAAAAACCCTTATAAATATAGATTATTGGAAACCTTGATATTCTCCTGGTTGTAAGTCGTTTGTACCAGGAATGACTTAAAACTTGAAAACATTTAATGTAAAACACTGAATTCTGACACATTTTGCAAAAATGAAATGTTTTCATACATCGTCATAAATCATAAAGCTTATTGTCTGACCATATATTCCCTAGTCAGTGTAGGTTCTCATTTGGTTATGTTCTAATATAATAAAACACACAAAGCAAACGGATGCCCTCCATACTCAGGCCAAACAGGACAAAGTCAGAACACAGCAGTGGTTCCTTGATGCCTCATACAACATCTGGTAGAACAAAAATACATCTGTATCTAACAAATACAAAGTGCTGCGTGTGGACAGTCTTTTGTGGTATTTGTAGACAGTTTCTTCTATATAAACACACTTAAAAGCAGTTTCCATATAGGCAATGATGGCAAGTCTTGGAATTCACTGAATTCAGCTTGATATTAGAAGTAGGATTTTTTGTTTGTTTGTGTGTGTGTGTCTAATCCCATTAGTTGAACAGCCATGGTCCATTGGTGTCAGCTCCTCGCCCTCACTACCTGTGGCCCGGGCCCCTGTGGGTGGCTGTGTCCCCAACTAGATCTTCCTCCACAACATTAACATATCCTTCTTTCTCTATGCAGCCAGCCACGACCTGCAGCACTAGCCGGAGCCTGCGGTCCATGGCCTGAAGGTGAGGCTGAATGAGAATAGGGGACAGGCGGTCACGCAGCAGCGACTCCTCCATCATGGAGCTCAGCTGGTACTCCTCTTTGGCCAGCAGCTGGAGACGCAGGTAAGTTGACTTCCTCATCCTTGAAATGGTGGAAAAGAAAAAGGGTTATTGTCCATCGCTTAAGAAAAGAGAAACGTTTTGTGTTTAACACAATGATCATAAAACACATGAATCTAGTAAGCTAGTGAGCTTAACCCACCAACTAGTACTTTTTTCAATTTAATTCAAATAAATTTTATTTATATAGCACAAAATCACAACGGTCTCCTCCTGGTGCTTAATATTCTAAGCTAAAGACCCTACAGTAATACAGAGAAACCCCAACAATGAGATGACCCCCTGTGAGCAATAACTTTGGTGACAGTGGGAAGGAAAAACTCCCTTTTAACAGGAAGAAACCTCCAGCAGAGCCAGGCTCAGGGAGGGGCAGGTATCTACCACGACCAGTTTAGAGTTATGGGAGGGAGACAAGACAGAAGACATGCTGTGGAAGAATAAAAGTGAAAAGTTTATTTCATACTAACGTATTTCATACTAACCTATTTGTTTGAGCGTACCACTAGACCAAATCATACGGTGTGTCCAAAACTGGACTTTTATCCCATGGGGATATCTGCATTTGACCTCAATACTTGTTTGTTTTTTTTATCCACAATATGACTGTTTGACGGGACGATCAGCCTCCTTTAGTCCTAAAGCTAGGAGGAGAAGGAATCTATCAAAATGACTGTCATTCACTAACTAACTAAAATCTTACCTGCAGCACTGACTCAGAGGTACCAGGATAGAGAGTTCATCGTGGGAGTGCTTTCCAAACCTGCAAGTGTGGGGATAAAGAAAAAAGGATGAATTATCACATAGGGGATTTTGGTTGTTACACAAATTTTTAGTTTATTTCTTTATCAATTGTGAAAAAGGCCTCTTGAAACAGTTTTTAAAATATTCTATAATGACAAGAAAGATTATAAGGTAAGGTCACAAAGTTCTGCAGCTAGTGCCATAACAGTAAAAAAACATACTTGATTTAAATCTTATAGGTAAATAGTTCTTTTATAGGGCTTCTCAACTCTACTGGAGCACTCAAAGTGATTTATACAACATGCCTCATTCACCCATTCACATAAGCACTATTTTCTATGGCTAAGTTCTTTCTATCTAACAGTCACACTCTGATGAATGCACCGGAGAGCAACTTGGGGTTCAGTATCTTGCTCAACAATACTTTGGTATGCAGACTGGAGCTTTCCAATTACTGGATGACCTGCTCTACCTCTGCAGACACAGGTAGTCACAGAGGGTGGAGCTGTATCGCTTCCACTGCTTTCAGTTTTTAGATGACTCCCTTGTGCACTTGTGCTGTATCTCCTTCAGCATGTATTCTATTCACTGCTCACAATCCACTGAATGCATAAAAAAATATAGGAATGCTGCTCTTTACGCTCCTGACCTGATACACAACTGTCGGGTTTGGAACCTGTGAACTCGTATTGCTGTTTGGTTTCTGGGTCATCGTCTCAGACCCATCTCTGATGAGGAGTGATAATCCTGGGCATTAAATCTGGGTACTTGTGTGTGTGCTGGAATTGCACACATACGAGACCAAGCGGTCAGATCAGATTTTTTTGTTTTATATGGGCAAAGTTACATATCTTTATGATCGTACTCCAAATTTATCTTAATTACTGATTATTATCTGCTACTAACAGCAAAACAATGATGCTGTCATACATTTGGTGCCGAAATAGATCAAACTTAAACTGGTTACCAGACAGACCCTTTTAAATTATCTGAATATCTTTACCCTCTTCCATTGTCAAGGTGAATGATGAAGGTGTCATTTCCAAACTTCTCAAATGTTTCATAATGATGACGATCCATGTTACCTGTACAGGGGGAAATGGCACATTAGAAGACTTACAAATACACCTTTTTATCATTTTAATGTTTACTCTGTTTTCCCCTAACCCATTAAGAAGTCAAAGATGGTCATGTCCATGATGTCCAGCAGTCGAGTGCCTCGGTCATACGGGGGTGTTTGCTTCACCTCGTCACAGTAATCTGGATCCACCTCCCACCTGTGAATATGCAGAAAATCTCTTAATACTTAATGAGCAATTGTTTTTAAATGACTCAGTAATTAGTCATATGTTTAGACTGACTAAAGGCATGTCTGTGATCACAAATATATATGAATGTAGTGCCTCAGTATAGTTTTCTTACTCTGCTTTCTTGCGTTTGTGGTAGGAGCGCCTCCAGGGGTTTCTCCAGGTCTTGCGTTTGGCTAGGTTCAGATCTGGGAGGAAGGCTGCGAGTGAGCCTTCAATTTGGTCCGGTTTGCCGCACAGAGCATGCTCAGTGGAGCAGTAGTACGAGCATTCACCGTAGAAGCAGACATTATTGGCTGACAAAAGAAAAAGTGAAGGCACAGATTTAGAAATGCTGATTTAGTTCACATGGAGACACAGAGGAGAAAATGATTAATGGCGGCGATGAGGAACCGCTGACCCCGGTACAATCAAAGACAACCCGAGAAAACTTTTTTCATGTCCTCATACTGAGAGGATGTAAACAAGCATAAGCATCAGAGCATAGGCTACCACATTGCTTTCATTGTATCCGTGTGTGCCGTTCAGTGAACACAACGGGAGAACTAAATCATTCTACATTTCAAAAGAAAACCTTTTTGCAGTTTAAAAGAAAATGACTTCTTATACTACATTACATTAATCCATCTTAAATACCTTACAAACAATGCCAGCTCTATCATCACAACTTCTGATTTTAGCCACTTAAGTGTGATGGGTTTTTTTTAACCTTAGAGGCATTTTCTGAAAAGATGTTACTAAAAAAGGTTTCTAATCTAATCCTTTTACTTTTAAAGAACTTAACATTCACTATGACCAAAATACAGGGGGGTGACAAATTAAGGTAACAACACAAAAAGCCTACATTTTACTGGGTGACCAAACATCTGAAGTACACATGTGTTGGTTCTTTAATTTACCTCACAAGACCTGAACAAGCTCCGGAAACTTATAATAGGTATTTAAAACCTAGACAGTATGAAAATGTAGTTTCCTCTTATTTACCATTTCTCTTTTACATAAAGGTCTATATTTTTACACTGTAAGTTTCGTTATGATATTTTTTTCTTTTAGAAAATAGAATTTGGAGTTTATTCCACTAGTTAGCGGGTACATCTAGGAAAGGTGGCAAATCCATCACTGGGCTAATTCTATTATTTACATTATTTACTATATTATGAGTTTTTAAAAAAAAAATCTTTTACTTGATACTTTTATATATTTCCCTTGTTCTCTGTATCTAGATTGTTTTTCTTAAACGAATATTATTTTATTTTGTGCTTATTTTATCCCAAAAATATAATATATGTGTCATTAATTTCTATACTGGTGCATTTAAAATTGATTGAAAATGTTCATTTTCTTTCATTTTTTTTTTAATTTCAGAAAGGTAAACTTTCACTTCGTGGGGCTGCAGAGGTGGTGCTTTGACAGAGGCTCTCAGCTCATCTACATTTTTGGGTCAGGTGGTTCACATCTTCTTTTTGACAATGCTGCACAGATTGTCTGCAGTGTTCAGGTCAACTTGGTTGGCTAATCATGCACAGTAATAAAATGGTCAGCAAACCATTTGATAGTAGCTTTGGCATTGTTAGCATGTGCTAAGTCCTGCTGGAAAAGGAAATCTGCATCTCCATAAAGCTCATCAGCAAATGGAAGCATGAAGTGCCCTAAAACCTCTTGGCAGAAGGCTGCATTGACTTTGGACTTGATAAAACACCAGCAAATGACATGGTAGAAACTTCACACGGGACTTCAAACACCTTGAATTCTCTCCCTTTCCTCTTGTCTTCCAGACTCTAGGACCTTGATTTTAAAATGAAATGTAATATTTACTTTCATCTGAAAAGAGGAGTTTGGATCACTGAGTAACAGTCCAGTTCTTTTCCTCCTTAGCCCAGGTTAGATGTTTCGGACGTCTCTGGTTCAGGAGTGGCTGGATGAAAGCTCCATTGTAGCTCCTTTCCAGAAGACATCTATGAATTGGTGGCTCTTGATGCACTGACACCGTCTCAGTCCTCACTCCTTGTGAAGCTTCTTGAATCGACTTTTCTTGTCCTCTCAAGGCTGCATTTGTCCCTGTTGCTTGTGCACGTTTACTACCACACTTTTTTCAGTCAAGTTTCCATTAACATGGTTTGATACAGCACTTTGTGAGCAATAACTTCTAGCTTACTCCAAACCTAGCTTAGTATCTCAGAAAAGTCTTGTAATATTTAATTTTACATGTGATGAACACAGAAAATGTGAAAGTATAGCTCTTTGAATGAAATTATAAAAATTTACTTTTTCAAGATGTTGTAATTTTTTTGAGATGCTGGAGTGTTTCTATATAAACACCCTCCTAATTCCTGCACTGATGAGGTTTCTGTGTTGTCTTGCAGTGCCACCATGTGGAGAGTTCTGGCTATAGCTTTACATGACTTTATTTTTTCCACTCCTGGCATTTTCATTGCTTTAAAGATCAGACCAGGGCACAGTGACTCACACTACCCTAAGCTACAGGTTTGTACTCCACTTTGCACATTACAGTTTTACTGAAATTTTACTAGAGAAGTCAGTGAGTTACGGTTGCTCTGTGCTGTTTCCAAGTTGGATTTATGATGCAGCCAAGCAGCTGCATCTCTTGGCCAAGCTGCAGAGGCCACCAGAGTCTCTACCTGGTGAGATGAAGAAGGTCCTCCACAGCTTCTTATCACGTGTCAGGTCTCTGATTTCTCTTGTCATGTTCACCAGTCGTCCTGCTACTGGGGGAACTCTCCGGAAGTCAAGAATCCTATAAAGCAAAAGAAAGAAGTGCAGAAAAAGCTAATCATTCAGTATTTAAACACAAATGATGATACACAGAAGCAGATTTTGCTATAGTGGCAAATTGGAAGACCAGGTACATATTTTACTGCCTTTAAACCATCTGACAAAATTTACTTTGTACTGAACAGATGATGCTACAGAGCAACTTCAGCCTGCATCTCATTCTCCTGTGGTGCTCTAGGCAGTGCTGAGTATTTCCAGCAAAGCAAGGGAGCTCTGAACGTTGAGCACCTGCTTTGTTTTAACGAACAGCTTTGAACTTCCTCTTTTATCCTGCTTGCACTTTATCTTTGATACACGCATGCCAACAGAGGCTTAAAAGGAAATATTTTCATGTAAGAAGGCGTCATTCTGCAGATTAATACTATGAGCTCGATCAAGTAAGAACGTAGGTTGAAACATTTTTAAACTGCTGCCATGAAGCACTTGAAAAAACCCTATAATTTAATAAAACTCATCCAGTCTGGTTCAGCTTGTGTGTGTAAACCTTCTTTGTGTGGGGACAAGAAATGCTTTTGTTATGCAGTTGAGGCACGCATGTAGCCAGACTCTTTCTCTTTCTCCATGGCAAACTGCTGAAGGCTCACTCACACTTATTGTTTGCTTACATAGGTATGTCTTGTAGAAGCAGACGCCACCAAAAGCGTTCATATATATTAATATATAATAATAAGAAACACTTAGACGATGACAGTTGTTTTTAAACACAAATGAAATGGGTGGTTAAAATGTGTCGTACATGCTGTAAAAACCACTGTAAAAAAAAAAAAAAGTTCAGCCAGAAAAGCAGTTGTTACTAGATGTAACTCTGGCTCTGTGAATATGTGCGAGGTCCCTAATGGGCCTTACTGTGGTTGTGTGGGGCTGGCCAGAGGGTGGTGAGAGACACTCCATGGTTCTGCCCCTTCACACAAGTCCATTTGTGAATGAATAAAGACTGGCAAAGTGAGACATCAGGAGTTTTTCTGTATTTTGATATTATATTTAGTGACTTCCAGTCAAATTTCACACTACATGACATCATTGTTATGACTTCAGCATTCAAGATATAGCAATAATTTATCATCTTTACTGTACAATCTGTTTGCCTCTGTGAATGGCACCAAAACAAAATCAATTTATTGAAACCTTTTGACACCTTTTTTGTCTTTATTTAACTTCCCATACAAGATATACACTGACCATTCACATGATCACGTTCTTGTCTCACCACCAGTATTCAGATATGGGTAGTTCTACGTTCCTTGGCCCAGTTCTTCCTTTCTGTCTCCACCTTTCAATCTTTTCTTTTCTTATATTATGTCACATAAGGCACCTATTCAACCCCTGTTTAGCCTCTCCCATTATGTGTTTGCCATCTAATAGATCTTGATCTATTTGAAACTAAAGCTAAGCCTCCTGGGAGCAGAGAGACACACACAGACAGGCTCAGTGGAACAGAGCTGGCGAAACTTAAGCCGACAGAGGAGCGCATTCAGGAGCGGCAAAATGCACCGTCATTTTGGGCCATGACGACAAAAGAGCACCTGTTCTTGTATATGCATGTGTGTGCCAGTGTGTAGTCTCTGTAAGAGCACACTCAAGCTTTTATTCGTGTACACTCCACCTTTTACACACCCCTGAGTCATGCATTGTTCAAAACAGATGGCAGGACAGTAGGCAAAGAACAAGAGGACAAATCCCCCTGAGGTTTAAAAGTAATCACTGGGAAGCGGTTACTTCTCCTAGTATCTTCAAGACAAGGTGGTACAATTTGTAAGAAGTGTCTAGTTTTAGCAGAGCCAAACAACCTCCTACTCTGCATGAATATAAAGTAATATAACAGTAGTAGCTCAGTCTGGTATCCAGAGGCTGCAGTGGTTGGACAGCTGCACTATAACTCACAGGCAGGCCCACATGGTGAACGTAACCTAAAAACAAACAGCTCTTTAGGGGTAACACAGGCACCACCTCCCTGCAGCAAAACAACATGTTCTGGGTGTAATGGCATGTTTGTGATTTTCCTATTTGGCCTTATCTTCCTACCCA